>CAUYQG010020580.1:0-44779 GCA_963574415.1 Tarsius wallacei | reverse complement strand
CTCAGCCTTCCAAGTAGCTGGAACTACAGGCGCGCGCTACCACGCCCGGCTCATTTTTTGATTTATTGTAGAGATGAGGTCTTGCTTGCCCAGGCGGGTCTCGAACCCGCGGGCTCAGGCAATCCACTCACCTCAGCCTCCCAAAGGCGTGGGATTACAGGCTGAGCCACCGAGCCCGGCTTGTATTTATATTATAGACCTATTTAAATTAGATAATCTGTTTTACTTGTCTACTGTCATACATTGTTATTCCAGTATTCTTATTAATATTTATTTTTCTGAAAACTGCATATACATATATATGTGTATATATATTATTTTATATTTATTATTGCTTTGTTTAAGCTTTTTGCCAAACAAGGAAATAAACCTTCATATGTGTTGCAAATTTTTCCCAGTTTATTATTTATCACTTAACTACAGCTTTTCTAGTTTGTAATTGGACAATTTATTTATATGTATACAAAAAAAAGTATACACAGATTTAAAATTTTGAAAATATTTTGTAAATAGTTACTAATTTTCTTCTGAGTGTGGCTTTTAATATATTACTTAAGTCTTTAGAATTTTGAACAAGGCTAAATTTATAAACCAATTAAGTAACAATAAACTTTTAAAAAACAGTTTGAAATATCTCACTCATCTGAAATGAGTATTGATGGTAATACAGAGGATAGGAAACAAAAGACCAAGCTTCATAAAGATATTCGTATTTTAAAACATAAATTTTCATGGTTGTATAAAGAATTACATGTAAATCTTTAAAAGGTAGATAAATACCTTACGAATAAAGGGAAACAAATAGTGAAATGCTTGCTGTCAGAAGAATAAAGATCAAAATAGGTGTTCTTTCAAAATGGCAAAGTAGATTCTGATCCTGGTCTCAGAAGTTCATCCTCTAATTACAGTGTTAAGTCACCTAACTTCTCCGGTCATTAGCTTTTCCCTTAATAAAACAAGAGAGTAAGACTATCTTACTGACTTCCAACCAGTGTTTAGAAGACTCCTGGGGGTCTAGAAGAATATTGAAAGGGCTCTATGAGGCAAAAATAAGCTTTTTATTCAGTCATACCTACCAATGAAACCTGATTTTTAACTCTTTTATAGCCAAGAAAAGGTAAGCAAACTTCAAAGTAAGTGTTAGATCTTCTTTTCACTCAGTATAAGCCAGCTGCAAGTACATACATTGTGTAATGTGTTTATGAGTATGCATGTATAAATTGATAGATGCAGTTTTTCCATAATCATCTAATGACTATATTAAAAATGTTTTAAATTGCACACCTGTGAGGTAGTTGGAAAGGCCTTTGATATCGATGTAATTACTTATATAAAGAAACAAATTGGTTTTGCTGAATTCACTGACTTCTAATTTCATCTCTAAGTTTCTTTCCTTTCAAGGCTGTCTTGATTAAGATGTAGGGGGGAATTACGTTTATTCAAGTTGGATTAATGAAAGACTGATTTGAATAGAGTGTTATTACACAATATTGAGTATTTCCTTGCTCTGCTTTCCCTGTTCTTAAAATTCTGTTTCCTTATTTCTTGTGCTTAATATTTGATTATTTTACAGAAAGTACTTGTATAAGTGTTTCAGAACCACACATGTGGCCATTTTATATTGGATTGGTTGCAATATTTTGAAATTATGGTTTCATTATCTCTTGGTCTGTTTTTTAAGAGAGAAAAAATATGTGTATCAACACCATTATGAGCTTTGGAGGTTTTGAAGCACTATTGAGATTGAAGTGCTATGCTTGCAAAAAAAAAATTTGATTCTAACAAATGGCATGCTTTGAATTTTCCTTTCTACTGAGTTTTTATTTTTTATTCTCACATGGTGTTCTGAAGCAGTTACAATGAATTGCGGTGCTGAATTCAGCTTTGCAAATAAATTAAAAGAAATTTTCAGGCACTTCACTTCATCTAGAAATATCACCCAAGGAAAGAAAAATAAACCTTTGCTAGCTAGTGTCGCACAAAGAGCAAAAAGAATTGAATCAGTATTATTGCTTTCATTTGACAAGCACAAAATTGTACCATCTCTGAGAGAGGAACTATTTGTAAATTTCTTTGAGCATAGTACCTTTGTATTCATTACTTACTGAGACCCATAATGTACCTCAGTAATATTGCATAAATTCCCCTATGTTTGAACATATATTATGTGTCTTGTTTAAACTCTTACACTTGAGACATTGATGATGTTGCTCAAATATTTGCTCTTGAAAATGAAGTGGCCTGATTGATGGCTTTCCAAAGGCAGTAGAAACTGATACATCAAGTCAAGACTCTGTCACCTTTAAATACATTGAAATGTGTCGATCCTGTGAAGATTCTCCCATGTAGCTTCATGGATAACATGACCAGCACCTCCAATGATGATTTCCAATGTCTCCATCCATGGGTGACAGTTTACAAATCATTGTCCACTGCTGCCTCACATTTTAGTGAATCAACTATAACTAAGAGAAATTTTTAATAGTTGATCTCTTTCTGACAACATATTCTACATTAATTGTGAAAAACCAAGATGGCTTATCCAGAGACTGATTTTTCTGTATTGATTTTATGCAGGATATTTGCTAAATCATCATGAACTTTGTTTTATACATCAAAGAATTATGTAATCATGAACTTTGTTTTATAAATCAAAGAATTATGAAAAGAAAGGAGGTTAGACGTTAACTATGACTATTTGGTGACTTGACTTCAGCTCTGTGTAAGTTTATGAGAATGTAGGTAAACCACTGGCTAGGCGGGGTCCAGGGATTACTTATCCATTAGACTAGCTATAATTTTTATCATCACGAATAGTAAGAAATCATATTTTACTCTACTTTGAAATTGCCTTTTAAATCTGAGTTAGCATGGAATCTGACTGTATCCTACATATTTACTCATGCCTCTGCTATTTAGATTTCTCAGTATTTTATATACATACAATACATTGTGCATGTGCAGAGATAATATCAATGTAACTCAATTTAAAACAGCTTTTTACACTTCTTGCCTAGTACTTTCACTATTTTAATAAATACTCTATTATTTTTCCATTAAAAGACTTGAATTCCATATTAAATAAGAGAATTACTGTAGGAATTAATATTCTTTTATATGTAAAATAAAACTTTTTTATATAGATATATAGAGACAGAGACATAGCTATAGAGAGACAACCAAGTAGGCATGCAATTCCATAGAATGAGTCATTGTTTTAGCTGAAACCGTAAGGTTTCTATAGCTGAAAGTTACCTTTTTTGTATAGTAGTTCTTCTAATTTCTCTCTCTGCTGGCTAAAAATGTCAAGACTCTAAAAGGACTTTGTTTATTAATACAAGGCTATTCTCCTCTATTTTTTTCAGGATTCAGTAGTGATTACAGGTATACTTCTTCCTTTAACCTCTAGGAAGAAGTGGGGGATAGTAAAACAAATTACCAAATTAAAGGTAAAATATGGCATTCCTTAATTACATAAATTGTATTTTTGCAACAGTAGATTTGAGCTTTAAAAAAAAAAATCTGCTTTTTAAAAACTTATCTTTAAAGTATATGCTTTCATAGCATTAAACATTTATTTTCTTCAAGTACATCAAGCATGTCATTCATACAAGACTTTATATTATCTTTAATCATAAAAAACAACTAGGCTTATTGAATATGAATAAATTCTGTAGTTTGATGCATTATAAAATGTTGTGCTGTGCTTTTTTGAAAAAGTATTCTTCTTTTCAGAATAACTTTGGCTTATAAATATTATAACAGCTCTTTTCTGTTCACATCCACTGAGCTGAGACAACCTTCACTCTAGTATTTGGAGACTTCTTCCATGAATTTGTCTTATGAAAATGCATATTCAATGGTTGAAGATCTCAGAAGAAAAAGCAATATTTAAAGCTCATAACCTTTATGGGTACTTTGGGTTTCGCTCTCTTTTTTTTTTTTAAGTATATATCAAGCCAAATTTTCATGTGTTCACTTTTCAAAGAAAGGTTACATAGATTTCATAAACAGTCAGTTATTTGATGTAACCACTTTCTGAATCATTCAAATATTTTATCTAGAGAACATTAGCATGTTTTATTTCAATCAAAATAAAAATAATATTATTATATTAAGCATCTGAATTTAGAAGTTGTAAATCAGGTCATATACAGATATTAGAAAATATTGTTAAATCAAACAACATAAAAATCATAAAAATATTTTAGTCAATCAACATAAAAAACATTTATTATGCTTGGAGAAATCTTTCCCTATCTCTTATGGCCATTTGATGATAATAATGTATATGATTTGATATGATAATGTATCTGGAAGCTCCAAAAGAATAAATGAAAAAGCTGACAGAATTATTAAGACAGGAGGATGCTGACAAGGTGGCTACCGGACAGGTCAGACTGTGAGAGTCTCCACAAAAGCAAGTGTCCATAAAGACTCTCTGCGTGAGTAGGTGTGTTGGTGGGTGAGTGAAAATCCATCTCAGGAGATACATGGGTCTACACACACAGCCCCCCCCCCCCCAAAGGTAGCTGCAAGCCCCCACCACCCTGGAGCCGTGGGCACACAAGATTGTCTGCTGTTCACTGGACTCTCCTGAGAAGAGTGTGCCGAGGCAGCTGATTCTCATCACCTGGAACCTGGCCCACACCATCACCTGTTAAAGCAAATCAACTGGAGCCCCAGATCCAGTCAGTGGAGAGAGAAGATCATGGAGAGCCAGAATGGACCCCCACCCCTGGTGAGGAAACACCAACAGCAGCCATTTTCTTTGTCCCAGGACAAGGCAGAGACCTGTATTGCCCCACCCAGTTCCACCCAGCTCCGCCCAGCCTCCAACTTTGGACCTAAGGTAATCTCATCAAACTGGGAGAGACAGAAGCTGCTCCCCCATGCTAGATCTAAACAGGTCAGATCAGTGGTAGACTTGACTGGTGAGTCCAGATCTGATCCATCCTCCTTCCACAGTAGGACTGGGGCATCTGACCCAGGCTGTGAGCAATCCTGTCAGCTTGCACTGAGAGCAGAGAGGAGGGGCTAGAGATCAGAGTTGAAAGGACATTGGACTTACAGGAACAACCTCAGAGAGTTTGACTCCTTGTTTGTATTTTTTAATTTTTATTTTTTTGTCTGTTTGTTTTGCTTATTTTTGTTTGTTTTTTATTTTAGTTTTTTTCTATCTTCCTGATCTTGATAACGTTTTCATACTTGCTTTGTATCTGTTATTTTATAGATTTTTTTTTTCTTTAGACTTCCTGTTTGTGTATGGGAAGAGTACATCAATAGGGAGGTTTTTGTTAGTTTGTGTGTTTGTATGATTGTCTGTATGTTTTAGTTTTTTTTACTCTTTTCTGTCTTTGTGTCTCTTTTCATTTGTTAGTTGGTACATCTGTCTGTCTTCCCTCTTACTCCTCTCTCTCCACCTGCCTCTTGTCCCCTCCTTCCTTTTTTCATCTTTGCCTTTTTCTTACTTCATTGTATTTTTAGGGAGCAAACCTATACCCCCACTGCATGGACAGATTGTAAATAGTGGGAAGAGGATTCCACGGTGCCCACACACCTGTTGGTGGATACTGGAATCTGTAGATAGATTCTGAATCATAGCTTCCCCCTCTATTAAATCTCAAAACTGAAAAAGTACAGCCTCCAACCCACAATCCAGCTTCAGAATTGAACAAAGCCAGAGGATCCACATAAGAAAGAATAGGAGATTGAGCAAACAGAATTAAAAGCAACCCTGCCAACCCTCAACAACAGAAAGAAAGAAGATGGAAAAAAAGTGAGGAGGAGGAAAATCTACACAAATGAAGAAAAACCAAAAGAAGAATATGGGTCTCACCCAGACCCCTGGGAGGCCAGACACTGAGAAAACAGGCTTCAGAACACAAACAATGAAGAGCCCCCAGAATGACTGGTCTCAAACTTCAAACCCAGATATCAAGACATTAGTAGAGAGAATAAATAGAATTGAGGAGAGATAAGAGGAAAGAATGAAAGAGTTGATAACTGAGATAGTAGCAGTAAAAATACTGTGAATGAAACAAATAACAAACTGATGGCATAGAAAGCAGAATTAGCCAAGCAGAAGAAAGAATCTCAGAACTTGAGGACCAAAATATAGAACTAACACAAACTGTGAAAAACATAGAAAAAAAGCTTAAAAAGACAGAACAAAACCTTCAGCAGATGACTATTTCAAGAGGCCAAACCTAAGAGTAATTGGACTTCCTGAGGCAGAAAGAGAGACAGAGACCACCCTGGATCAAACTGTCCATGAAATTGTTCAAGAAAACTTCCCTCATCTCACCAGTGATGTGACCATACAAACACAAGAGAATCAGAGAACCCCTGCAAGACAACAAATGAGAAGACCAACTCCCAGAAACATAATAATTCACCTAAACAAAGTAGGTATAAAAGAAAAAATCCTAAAGGCAGAAGAGAAAAAGGTCAGACTACCTAGCAGGGAAGACCAATTAGAATAGCAGCAGATTTATCTACAGAAACACTTCAGGCTTAGTAGAGCTTGGAGTTCAGTCTTCAAAGTTCTCAGAGATAAACAATTTCAACCAAGAATAACCTATCCAGCTAAGCTAAGTTTCATCAGTGAGGGAGAATTAAAATCTTTCCCAGACATTCAATCCCTAAGATCTTATGCAGCCTCTAGACCAGCTCTAAGGGAAGCACTTAAGAAAGTATAAAACACAGAAGAAAAGGAAAAAAGAACGACAAAGTTCTTCACAAGAGTGCAGGAAAAAGATTGAAAACACACATGAATCAACCCAAGAACCTCATGACAGGGATAAACTCTCACATTTCAATAATCAGCCTGAATGTGAGTGGACAATGCACCACTGAAGAGACATAGAATGGCAAAATGGATACAATATCATGAGGCAACAATATATTGTCTCCAAGAGATTCATCTCACCAGAAAGGACAGTCACAGACTCAAAGCAAGAAGATGGGAAGAAAAATTTCAGGTGAACGGAACACAAAAGAAAGCAGGAGTTGTGAACTTAATATCAGAAAAAATACCCACTAAGCTATCAAAAATTTAAAAAGATACAAAAGGTCACTATATAATGGTAAAAGGTTCAGTGCATCAATAAGAAATATCCATCCTAAACATATGCAACCAACATAAGAGCACCAACTTTTATAAAGCAGCTTCTAGGCAAACTTAAAAAAGATATTGACTGTAACACTATCATAGCTGGGGACTTTAATACCCCACTTACAACCCTAGACAGTTCATCAAAACAAAAAATCAGCGAGCAGATACAGAACCTCAATGTGACTCTTAACCAAATGGACTTAATTGATACCTATAGAAAACTCCACCCAATGACCACAGAATATGCATTCTAATCATCACCCCATGGATCATACTGTAAGATCAATCACATGATTAGCCATAAATCAAGCATAAACAAAATTCATAAGATTGAAATTCTGCCATGCACCTTCTCAGACCACAGAGGAATAAAAATAAATATCAACACCAACAAGCTTCCCCGCAAACCCACAAAGACATGGACACTAAACAGCATGATGCTAAACAACTCCTGGATCAATACAGACATCAAAACAGATATTAAAAGATACCTGGAAACAAACAAAAATGTAGAATCATCTACCAAAACCTCTTGGATGCCATGAAAATAGAAGTAAGAGGGGAATTCATATCACTACAAACACACATGAAGAAAAAGAAAGATTACAAATTAACAGCCTAACAAGTCACCTAAGGAAGCTAGAAAAGCAAGACCACCAAAACCCCAACTTCATCAGAAGAATCCAGATCACCAAAATAAAAGCCCAAATCAGCCGGGCTCGGTAGCTCAGCCTGTAATCTCATGCCTTTGGGAGGCTGAGGTGAGTGATTGCCTGAGCCCACGGGTTCGAGACCCGCCTGGGCAACTTGGCGAGACTTCATCTCTACAATAAATCAAAAAAATTAGCCGGGCGTGGTAGCGCGCGCCTGTAATTCCGGCTACTCGGAAGGCTGAGGCGGAAGGATCGCCGGAGCCCAGCAGGTCGAGGCTGCGGTGGCCGGGAGCGGCCACTGCACTCTAGTCTGGGCGACAGAGTGAGACTCCAACTCAAAAAAAAAAAAAAGAAAAAAAAAAGAGTTATTAATGAAAAACATATTGGAGAGTGGAGAGGTGGGATAAAGTCACATCTCTGGGAAGGTCATAAGGGTGGGCAGTGTCGGGGGATCAGAGATGTGGGTGAAGAGCAGTGCAGACATGTACATGTTGGTGCAGGAAGGAAGGAGAAAATAATGGCTGCACATGGAGACTCATTATTAGGTACAGAGAAAGGGAGTTGGGAAAGTACTCATATGATGACTTCTAATTTTTGTAAGAATAAGGTGTCAAGGTCATCTTTTGAAGATGAGAAAATAAAGATACTAGAGTCAGGAGTATGGGATGGATAAAAGTCTCATTCTGTGACGAAGTGAGAAAAAGTTCTTAATTTGGCAATATACAATGGAATGTTATGCAGCCATACAGAAAGATGAACATATGGACTTTGCAGTAACTTGAATGAATTTAGACTATCATACTCAGTGATCTATCACAGAAACAAAGAACAGAGTACCACATGTTGTCACTCATAAACGGACTGTGAATATTTACCATAATACTATAAGAAAGGTATTGGCAGTAGCAGGATACTGCTGGGGGGGGGGGGATGGGGACACAACATCAATAAGGGTACCTGATCTCAAACCAGGCAAAGTGGGGACCAAAGAGAAACCCAAGCTTTACCTGTATGATGACCACTTGTATACCTAATCCTGAATTGTACCCCACATCTTTAAAATAAAAGAAAATAAGGAAAAGAAAACACAAGCAAATAAAAATGAAAAAAAAAGAAAGATTGCTGGTCAGCACTGTGGCCTCACCCAAGTGACACTGTAAATGCTGTTATTCCCTCTAACTGGAATATTCTAAACTTTCTTTAGACACATCTCAAAAGTTATTTTTCTTGTTTTCCACATGTATAGTTACAGCACATGGACTTAGTAAATTCTTCAAATACAGCAATTATCATGGTCTATCATGTGTATTTGCTTACATATATATGGCTTCTACTGTTGGTGAGCTCCTTTGGACTAGAACACTTTTGTGTGTGCATTTGTTTTGTTTTAATCATTTGGCCCTAATTGCCTTGTAAGCATTGGCCAAAATGTGGGTATATAGAATGTTTTTTGTAGGTGAATGAATGAAATACTGTAAGGGAGATGGAGTTGTCCTTTTTTCATAGATTATTAAATGGAAATTTATTGAGATTAAGTGAAACTGTTTATGATCTCCCAACCAGGAAGAGTCAGTGATAACTCAGGTCCTCTGACAGGACATCGAGTTTCTTCCCTATCATATGATGATTCAACTGCTCTCAAGACTAATAATAGTTGTAATAATAACCTTGAATATATAGAAAACCTCACAATTTCAAAAATGACTTCATATTTGACTTTTTTTTGAAGTTGTTAGAGGTATTTAGATAAGGAAATAAGAGTTGATGAGATGTGTGGAATGATCATACCCCAGGACCCAGCTAGGGAAGTGCTTGTTAAGAAGTGATGAGCTTGGACCAGATTTCAAGGCCACAGCTGCCCCCTCTGTACACACTTTGCACATACTGTCTTCAATGTGCTGTGTGCAGCTCTTAATGGGAACACATGGTTCCTGATCCTCATAACATTTTGGCTTTTTTATACCTAAGAGTCACTTGGAAGGAAACTGAGAAACATTGTTAAATTCTTATTTGGGATTATGTATGTATGTGTGTTATAGAAGACAGTATAAGGATAGTTGGTGCATATTGGAGTTGATGAAGAGAGAATTAAATAGGATGAAAACAGTGCAGAGACAGCGGTGAGCACATGTTAGGGACTGGTGTGATTAGAACTGACAGATATTAAGCTCCCTTAGGATAGCTTAAGAGGAGAGTTTAAGATAAAATGTTAGGAAATAGAGAATCGATAGAGAGTTTCCAGTAGACAAATGAATTCATGAAATTGGAATTTTAGGATGATTAATCTGACAATGAAAAGTAGGATTACTTGGAGCATGGAAGTCAAAAAATTAGAATTAAGAGGAATTTATTGTAATCCATGCATGGGATAATGAAGTACTGACTCAGTTGGTAACTATAAAAACCAGAAGAATTTGATGACTCATAAGGAACAATGGGGAGGTGGGTTTCAATGGATGACTCTAAGATGGTAGTTTAGGAGCTAGTTCTGGGGTTGGAAGACACTGTATTATTCACTTCACTAGTGGGAATGTGAAATGTCAAAGCATCATTTTATATGTGAATCAGAACTCCGCTACCTTAATGAGTTCATATTGGAAGGAGGATTTAGAAAATCATTCTGTGCCTCTAAAAAGAACCATTATACTTTGCAGTAGTTTTAAAATGTTGTCTTTTAAAAAAAAATTTAAATGTTTTAATTTGCACTTCTTTGATGATTAGTGATGTTCAGCATTTTTTTCCTTATACCTGTTGGCCATTTTTAAGTCTTCTTCTGAGAAATGTGTATACAGATATTTTGTCAATTGTTTAATTGGATTATTTGGTTTTTTCCTAATTAGTTATTTGAGTTCCTTGTATTTTCTGCTTATTAATTCCTTGTCAAATGGATTGTTTGCAAATATTCCTCCCCTTTCTGTGGGCTATCTCTTTTCTTTGTTAATTGTTTCCCTTGTTGTGTGTTTTCCTTTGCTTGATTTGATTCCATGTGTTCATTTTTTTTTTTTTTTTTGCTTTCTTGCCTGTGCTTTTGAAGTCTTACTCAGGAAATTAGTATCTATTAATATGTTGGGTATATAATAACGCAATGCTTCATAGACTTATTTCAACATTATTTTGTTACGCTTTTAAAAAATCATATACTACATCATTATCGGGCAAAATGATCTGTTTTGTTTTTAACCTATTATGTTCCCTTGCCCCATCTAACAATCTGACAATTCTTATCTTAATAACATACTACATTTTAATAACTGTAGCTTTACTGTATATTATTTACTATCTTAGAGATTATGTCTTTAATCACTACTTCTTTGATACATATAGACATTTCTACTTGTGCATTCTCATAGATGTGCTTTTAAATTATTTTATCAATTTTTTCTTCCCATTCCTTTTCCAATTGTACATACTTCCTTTTATTGATTATTTAGTATACAATGAAACCTATCATTCTGGAAATATTTATATTTTTCAGAGATTTATTATAAAGGAAATTGCAATGTATTATATGTAATACATTTTTGTCTCCAAAAATGAACTTCAGGATGTAAACAAAATAAATTCTTCATATGTTCTTGGAATATTTGAAGTATTTTTAAATCTTTATGTATCGTTATAAAAGTATGTATTTGTAAATAGGTCTCAAATTTTACCCAAGTATAATGTTAAACTATCAAAATGTTACGCTATTAATGTTAAAATAGGATACTTATTTTAGATGTATTATAATAAGATTTGAAAATTGATGAGTAGTCTACATTAAGATCTTTTGATAAAAGAAGAATCTCTAATGTAATAGTTGGATATATGCAATATGGTTTTATGAAGGTGAATAAATAATCATTTTTGCTTTTGAGATTGAAGTATGGACATTTATTTTTCATAAAGAGAAAACCATAAATACTGATCAAAAATTAGAATCATTGGCTTTATTTCATATGTTCAGACAATCCTAGTATTTTATAAGTATAAGTAAATGTCAGATTTTGTCAGGAAGATGCAGAAAGATAGATATCATGACTTTTATCATGCTACCACAGTTTGTGCTGTTCATATGTTGTAACTGTCCTTGAAAGTTAATGACATCAATGTAAGTGATACTAATTTTTTCTAGATTTTTGGTGCTCACTCGAATAATAATTCAGTATAAATAGTCTTATGATTTTAAATGTTAATTCCTATCAGTTTGTCTAAGAAGAACAGCTCTTTATTTCATTTTCTCAAGTTTCTATTTGTTAATCATTTCATATCTTAGATATATATTACATTAACTTAATTTACCATTTGAGTCCATCCAAAGACAATCCTAGTGAGTTTTGTCTTTAATGTTGATCATGAATATAAGCCAGCGTCTTCATATCCAAGTATACAAAAAGAACAGACTAAATCTAGGAGAAGAAAGGGGGAATTTTCATTTTATTGGGGAGCAAGAAACAAGGACTATAGAATAGCTTAAAGTTTAGTCCCCTTCATCTTACTAAATGTTATTAAGATGAATAGATTTACATTATTATGCCATGAATTATGTTATGTTATATTATCTTGCCATATATTGAACATACATCTAGCTCAGTTTTTCAGTGCTCTTTTGAATGCTTAATAACCAGAGCCAGAACAATGGGTATATATTTTTTAAAACTTAAAAGAAAGAAGGAATGAGAAAAGCAACAATGAGGAAAAAAAGAGAAGGAAGACAAAAGGAAGGAAAATTTGAAATGAGGCAATCTTCAGAAATTATATAAATAATACATATATATTAAATTTATCATTTTATATTTTGCTCAAGATCGAAGTTCCATTTTAACCCACAAATAACAGAAAAAGAATCCGTATTTTTCCAGAGTCACCTGGCTTACTTGTTGACATTAGGGCAGTGTCCTCTTTAGAACCTCTGCATATGACTCACTTATAATCCTTAGCTTGGCCCTCATCGTGGCCAAATTAGTCTAAGTTTTAGCTGTTTGGGCTCTGTTCCACAATGGCTAATGAAGGAAACTGCATAGCATTGAATGCCGTACCCCCAGGCCTACTTCTTATATTAGTTTCCTTGAGCTGCTGTAACAAATTACTCCAAACATGATGGCTTACAACAACAGAAATTCATTTTCTGACAATTCTAGAGCCCAGACATTGAAATTGAGGCTCATCAGGGTTGCACTTTTTCCAAAGGCTCTGCAGTAGAATGCTTCCTTGTCTTGCCTATCTTTTGGTGGCTCCTGCCATTCCTTGGCT
The DNA here is from genome assembly GCA_963574415.1 of Tarsius wallacei. NCBI lineage: Eukaryota > Metazoa > Chordata > Mammalia > Primates > Tarsiidae > Tarsius > Tarsius wallacei. The sequence continues at coordinate 31,777 of CAUYQG010020580.1, read as the reverse complement.
TGTCTTTCCAGTCTCTGCCTTTGTTTTCGCATGGCCTTCTTGTGTGTGTATGTGTGTCCTTTTGTCTCTTATAAGAACAATTGTCATTGAATTTAGGTCTCACCTACACAATCCAGCATGATTTCATCTCAATATCCTTGATTAAATTACATTTCCAAAGATTATTTCCCCAAATAAGCTTATTCACAGTGCGGAAGAATTAGGGCATAGACTTATCTTTCAGGGGCCACCATTCAACCTGCTGCACTCATATTGGTCACTAAGGATCACATGTCTTATGATTAATAGATGTACCCCACATTAATTTCTCTTTACATATTTTTGTAAGCCTGTAGATCCTTTTTGTAAAGAATTACTAACAAGAACTGCAACACAATATGTTAATAAACTATATAGAAAATTAGTTGTAGAAAATGATGTTCATGCCTATTGCATATAAAGTTCCTGGGACCTAATACTAGCATATCTTACTTTTATTGAAAGTAAGAGTGGCCATAACTATAAAATACCAAATTCTAAATTATAGTGTCTATCTTTTGTATATCTTGTTAGTTGCTTCAACCATTTTTCAAAGATTCTGGTAATTTATTTACATACATATATTCCATCTCTTCCCAGTCTTAAAAAGAGATTCTAAATAATGAGAAACATCATAGAATAAAAATCACTATTTTTGGTTCACACACAGGCAAAATCTTACTTCTAATGACAAGCCAATTTACTATTTTTAAATATGTATTTATACATTACATGTATATTTGTATATTATATATATTTATATACTAAAATATATTTATATACTTTGTACAAACGTAAAAAGGCTATTCACAAATGTTCTGAAATATATTTCTGTAATAACATTTATTTATGATATTTGTTTTTTTCTTTCCTTTAAGACATTTTAGTTATGTTTTAGTACTCAAAAATAAGCACAGAAATTTTACAAAGTATCAGTTCAAAGAATACTATCAAACTTTTATCTTCAAAGAAAATCATTTTAGTTAGTACTGTATACGTTTATCTTAAAGTGTCTATGGAAATGTGACGTAGCTGAAGGTCAGACAGCAACCAAGTGGATAGTTTTAACGGAACACAGTTCTGGCATACTGCTATAATTTGTGGAGCGGCAATTTTTTTCACTGCGTTCTTTTAAAATACTTTTAAAAAACTAATGTGCTTTACTCATAGTCTGTGTCGTTGTTTCTCAGTCATTACGGAGAGAAACGAGACATCAGAGAGGAAATGGTTTTTCCATCCTGTAATCACCATCTTTATAATCATCAGTTGTTAAGCTTTTCCACATCAGGATCATACAAAGAAAGGGAAAGTTTCCATCTCTGCCTGATTCTGGCGTGTAGTGATCTCTCTAAAAATAGCCTGGCTTTTACCTCACGTATTTCCCTTTTCCTCTTTCTCCAACATCCACACATCGTTGGTCATACTCTTGAGTCATGTTTGTAAACACTAGAAAGCTCTTTTCCTTGCCCTCACGCAGTGGCTCCACAGTGTGAACTTTTGGTTTTATTTTGATGTTGAATAATCATGAGTGAATAATAGTGAACAGTGCTAGACAAGAAATAACAAGCTGATTAATTCAACTGAATAGAGGGAAAAAATAAGACATTAATGATAAAAGTTTTCTCAAGTTTCCAACAGGAAACTATATATGTACGGGATTTTTAGTGAAATATAACTGTATTTAGCTTAGCAGTTTATGAAGCAGATGCTTTTATATACATTAAACCCTTTGTTCTGAATTTTAATTTCTCTGTAAATGGTTTTGAAAGGGAGTTGATCCACTTAAAATTCATGGCATTCCAGAAACTTCAAGTGCAGTGTAAATTTAATGAAAAGTGTATTTTTTTTCTCTGAATTTAAGGTCCTGATTTAAAGTACTTGTTTTCTCTGAATCTAAATTACTGAGGCTTTTTTACACATTATCTCATTTAATCCTCATGGCAATTTTATAAAATAAAGGTAATAGTATTAACTTTATTTTACATAGGTAGAGTATGAGCTACTGAGAAAGAAGGAACAGATGAAACGTAGATGCGATTGGGTCGGGAGCCTGCTGTTTCACAGATAGTGAGCAACCTCTTCCCTGCAGCCCTGCTGAGCCCTGCTGAGCCTCCATTTCAACTTCTGCATCTTTCCCTCTTTTTCTTAGGAACTTCTACTTGCAGAAAAATGGGCTAAAATGAACAAGCTTGCCTTTCCAAAGATTGATCCTTACGTGTTTGATCGAGAAGGACTGAAGGAGTGCTATGTCTTTAAACCCAAGAATCCTGATGTGGAGAAAGATTGCCCAACTATCATCCACTTTGTTCTGGCCAACATCAACTTCAGAAAGTACAAGGCTCCTGGTATGTTGGAAATAATCCATAGAATAGAAATTGAGTAGGGGAGCAAAACTGATATTAAGCTGTTTAACTCTGACACTGCTGTGCCCGCTATTACAACATTGAATGCCTCCTTTACCTGATAAATAAATACAACCCTGAGACCCCAAGGATTTTCCCTCTTTCTTACCCAAAGGTCTCCTGAGTTTCTCACAGTCCAGAAACTGAAGAGCTAAAAACTTAAAAGTATCAAAAATATCTGGGACATTACTCTAAGATCTTGAATTACATTAGTTCTGATTGGTGGCTCATAGGGTTGTTAAATATTTTGCATATAAGTGTGTCAACATCTCCCTTGTATAAGAGCTCTTGTTTTAAAAAAAAATTATGCAAAAATTCTGGGGATTTTAGCTGACCACAAGATTAATGTAACCGGGTAGTATAACATGGCTAGCACTTTCAGGTTGCCATCTTATATTTTGTAGAAAACCAGAATCGAGTTCAAGGCATAGTCATTCTGTTTTACAAATCAGATTCAAGGCATAGTCATTCTGTTTTGCCACATCCAGACGAGACTGAAGACGCTTCTGTATCCTGGAAAATACTGATTAACAAAAGACATTCTAGAGATTGACAAGCAGTTTGCTGAAAACTCTAAAAACTATATTATTATTATTTTAGGACCATAAAATGTAGTTTTCCATTTTGTGAATGAAAAGACACAAAAAATAGGGAATATGGGTGATGAGGATATGGAAAAGAAAATGTTATTTTTCTAGAATTCTCAGGAAGACAGAGAAAGGATTGTTAGAAATGAAGGTTATTGTGAGGCAGACTTCGGCACAGAAGAAGAAAGAACCAGCTGGCATTTTTAGTTATCAAACAGTGAAGCACTTGAAACCTAGAGATTCCTCAATCACTATTAATTCTCAAGGGGAGACTCAGTAAGCCACTGTCATGTGTTGGGGATTTCTGTGGCATGAGTACAGTTACATCATATTTTAGTTTGGGTTCCCCCACAGGCAAATTCTGAGAAAAGCACTCAATTGCAAATAGTTTATTTGGTGAGCTAGGTAGCACTCTAGCTGATTACTAAGAAAGAGGGGAAGTAGTGGGGAATCGGTAAAGGGGAGGAAGGCAGACAATTAAGTGTGTGTTAGGAAGCCAACTACCGTAATGGGAACTTGACCCCCTGGGAAAGACTAGAAAATGAAAAAGAACTATGCCCCAGAATCATCCTTCCCACCCACACACCAAGAGGCAGAGAAAGAGGCATATTTAGATACTACTCCCCAGAGTCTTTGGTTGACCACTGCCTGGGGCAAAGAATTATTTACCAGAATTTCCAGCCTGCTGCAAGTCCACCATTCAGTCTTCTACGGTTGCAGGGAAGGGTGGAAAAATGTCAGGCACATGGATGCAGATACTGGCATTTGAAAGTTATCCAGTCAGAACACACAGAAATGATAAAGTCTGGAGATACTACAGATACATACTCTGTGGAGGCTCCCGATGCTGTCTTTATGTCTATTTCTATGTTTTATTCTCTGGGTTTTAGAAATACCTTATGGTTTTCAAAATAACACCATTTGTGTCTCTTTTGGTATGTAGGTGTTCCAAGAGAAACCGAAGAAGAGAAAGAAATTGCTGACTTTGACATTTTTGATGACCCCGAATCACCATTTTCAACCTTCAATTTTCAATATCCAAATCAAGCATTCAAAAGACTGCATGATCTTATGCATTTCAATACCCTGAACAACATTGATGTAAGTCTCTCCTGTGACCATTAGCAGCCTCACATTACCTCCATACCATGTGAATACAGTGATACCTCTTTTTAATTAATTAAGAATTCTAAAAAATTAAGTTTTATTAAGGATACCACCCAAAATATGCCACTTTACTTTTCCTGAACTATCTGCCTGAAAAAGAACCCTACAAAACTCACACATAAGGACACCCATGCCTCCAAATGAGCAGAGCCACATTTTGTGCTACTATTTTATTGAATAATTGGTTAATACCCAACTTCTTTCCTAAAATATCTAATGTATTTGTCATGTGATAAAATATAAGCAAGGAAAAAATGACAAGAAAGATATATGAGAGAATAAAGGTGAATGTAGCCAAAGTGTGGTTAATTTTCAGAAAACATGGCATGAATTTTAATGAATATATTCATGCTTTTAACTGCTTTTGTTTTTGTGGATCTTGAGAATGTCGTGAAAAGTTAACAACTTTCCCCATTTTTAGTCCATGAGTTATCAAATATGCTTTGCTTTGGAAACTTGAGAAACAAACCATTCTCTTCAGTATCAATCTTTGCTATCACTAGTTTATCTTCTGCTAAGATTCTGTGTCTTTGTAAAATTCTTTAGTTTCTATCTTACCAGTGAGGAGTACCATTGTGTAATTAAAATTGTTGGCTTGAGGTTCTGAATCATAGTGTCTGAAAATTATCAGTTGTGAAAGCTCAAGTTCATGGACCGAATTGGATTTTGTACATTAGAAAAAAAAAAGAATAATATAAAAAAGAAATTAAATGAAAAGGGAAAGGTATGATATCTGATTTGTCAGTCTTTTTGGAGACTGTATGAATGGCGCAAAGGAACCCAGAGTATGTGAATGAGTGTTCTGTTTGTATGGGCCTTAATTGAAATTTGTGAGCTAATGGAACTCTGGCACATCTACTTTGCCTGCTTATTTAATTTGTCCTGACACTACTAATGATCAGTTGTGTGCAGTCACGACAATTGTACCATAATCTGTTTGTTAATCAATGACATTAATTTTTGGATATGTATGAAATTTTCTCCAATAAGCTTCAGTTCCTACAACTCTAAAGTTCTTTTTTTCAGCATTAATTTACAAATTTGTGAAAAGTCATGTAAAAAATGCTTGTCAAATGTATAGCTTATGTCATTTTTTGAATAGATTTATTTTCTTTTTAAGAACTCTAATAGTGGATGTCTAAAAGCTACATGATACATTATTTCTTTAGTGATAGTGCAAATTGAAAGAATATTAAGTAAAAAATTAATATTTTAATCTATTATTTGTAAGAAGTGAACAGAAATTCTCAAGATATAGCTGTGTTTTATAAAAGTCCATGCTGTTATAAAACAAGAGAGTTAAAGGTTAATCAGTTATCCTGTTTTTTAATATGAGCCAATAATCTCAAAACTGTATATCCCTTGGGATAAGATGTATTAAACTTGATAAGTCATCTTTAAATGGAAAAAAATAGATTATAAGAATATATACATACCCTATTAGACTTGAGAATATATATACTTATGTGTAATTAGATATACTTATACTTTTATGTTTCACAAACATTCTTCAAAGGAGTTTGACAGATAGTTGTAAAAATTAAAACCTGAAGAAAAATAGACTGGAACAAAAAACAAGTGTCCTGATTTATAGTTCATCAAATGCTGATTCTTCACAAACCATTAATTAAGCAGTTTTAAATTGCTTCTACTAATGTTTCTGGCACAGCATGTAGGAGCAAGGTCATGGGCTTTATGTCATTTTTAGATCCCAGAGGGGCAACTTGTATGACTTTGAATAAGCTACTTAAACATTTTGAGCCCCGGTTGCCTCATCTCTAAAGCAGGTGTGATAGGATCTGTAATAACTATAGTAGTGAATGCTTAATCCAGTGATGCCTGAATAACGCTCGACAAACAAAAGCTGCTCAGTCAATGGGCTCCTTACCTATGTATGTCCACAACCTGTATCCCCGGAGGTCAGTGGTGGCAACACCCAAAGACCTTTTCAAATGTCCAGAATTAACAATATAGACAAGTCTAGCCTAGACAGTAAGTACTTTTTTTTAAACGAATGAACGTAGAATGAATGTTCTCCTAAATGACATGTCCATTGAGCCTCATGTTCTTGTGATTCCTCTGTGTGTGTGTCTATGTGTATCTCATATCCAGGTGAAATTCCATTTTCACTGATATTTTATTTCTATCATAGTAACTCCTACCTTCTCCACTTGAACCAAGAAAACACATTTTTATCAGACTCGAAGTTTCTTTATATGTGATGATTCTTAAAGAGCAACAAAACTACTGAGAGTTCATTAGGCTCAACCACTGGCTAAATCTCTTATTTCTATATCATTTGAATAGAGTAGGGTACTGATTGACACTTCAGCAACATGGTACATGTTCACTGCCACAGACTGTCAGAGTTGTTTGTAAATAGTGAACATTGAACATTGTGAATATAAACTCTTACAATGCAAAGTCACTTAACAGCCAATTCTGGTGTAGGAGACTGTTTGCAACTTTGCAGCTATGACCACTGTGGCTTAAGGCAACTTTTCCTCTTCAGTTCAAATTTGCTCTGAAGAGGCTGCCCTGTCTCAGGCAGCCACATGCCCCTGATGGTTTCTTTTCCCAGGAGATCCTAGCTGGCCTGCTTTGCTGAAACTTAATTCCAATTTATCCTTAGTAAACTTCTGCTCTGTTTATGCTCACTTCATAACAGCAGCCCTGGTTTCTCATAGCATGAGGTTTCTGCCCTTACTCAATCTTCTCAAATTCCTTTTTACTCACTGAACATTGCCTCAGTGGTTTTACAATTATAGCAATATGTGTGTGTGTGTGTGTGTGTGTGTGTGTGTGTGTGTGTATATTTTTAAAAAAAGAAACTTAGCGTATAGTGCCTTCTACTGGTAGACATGTGGTAGGTTTGAGATGCAGAGGCTTTGGAGTCAGACCAAATTGGGTATTCAGATCTTTACTCTGCTGCCGCTTCTTAGTTGGGTGACCTTGGGCATGTTGAGTAACTTTTTTTTTGTTGTTTTTTGAGTCAGGGTCTCACTCTGTAACCCAGGCTAGAGTGCAATGGCACGATCACCTTCTAGGCTCAGGCTATCCTTCTGTCTCAGCTCCCAAGTAACTGAGACTACAGGGGTGTGCCACCACACCTGGCTAATTTTCTTTTTCTTTCTTTCTTTCTTTCTTTTTCTTTTTTTTTTATAGAGATGAAGCCTCGCTATGTTGCCCAGGCTAGTCTTGAACTCCTGGGCTCAAGCAAACCTCTCGCCCTAACTTCCCAAAATGCTGGAATTGCAGACATAAGCCACCACACTCTCCCAGTCTTTCTAATTTTTACTTTTTTCATTTGTAAGGGGAAACAATGATACACCTCTTGTAAGATTGGGATGAGGATTAAGTAAAAGACTTAAGACTTGACATATATTAGACACTCAGTAAATTGAAGCAGTTAATATAATAATGACAATATTATTAGTGTTCATATTTTAATGCTTTTAACTATAAATTATAAACCATTTAAAAACAATGGTTTGATTTATTTACTGTGTATCCTCTAGAGACACTGATCACAATACCTGGCACCTAATATAAATGTGTAGTCAAATTTTCATGATGATGTTTAAAATGTCATTGACTTACAGGTGTAGCAAGTTTCAAGATACAAGTTGCTGTTGATTGGAGGCAGAGTTCCTGACCAAAGAAAATCTATACATAGTGTGTGCCTGGCCATGTAGTGTGGCTACACACCCTAGTCACAAACCGTACTTTGATTTGGAAGGAATTTGCCTTCTAAGATCTCCTTTCAAGGATCTATTGATTCAGTTATCTCAGGAAAATATATTGTTTCCCAGTCTCACTTATTCAATTTATTAACTTAATAGGCCTACCTAGTCTAAAACCTAGAATGTGTGTCAGTTTATGCAGCATATGCCGATTAAACTTAATGATGAACCATCAAAATTCTTTCTCAAATAATTCTATAAGATGTTAAATATTATGTGTTCATTAAAATGAAGAGCAGCATATATCCAGAATAGTGGTACTTAGTTCTTAATATGATGATATTTCATCATATTGATAAGTGTGTGTAGGTATAGGCCAAAGTTCTAATCTTTCATAGAGTAATTTAGAAGTGTATCATCATGTAACATTGCCTAATATGCTAGGCCAAAATCATCTACCTTTAATGTTGTCGGAATTTCTTTCCATCTATGTATTAATTCACTCAGTACATAGTTATTGAGTATGTAGGGTACCAGAAACTGTTTTAAGGAACAGGGATACAGTAAAATACAACACAGAAAAAACAAGGAAAAGTTTTGTGTGCTTAAAATAAGCCAAGTATTTCCACCCAGATATTCAACTCTCAAAGCTCGTCTATAAGGTGAAGGCTTAAATGTGTTTTCTATAGGTGAGGAAACTGAGTCATGGATTATTTAGGCAGATTCCTGGAAGTCACAATTATGTGGGGAGCTGAGATGAGGCCACAGGTCTGTTCTTACTCTTTCCTCACTTTTGAAACATCTATTTCTCAAGCTGCCTTGTTTCTTACTGTTCCCCAAACACAACCTCCTTTCCAGCCAGACCAGCTGATTCCCAGATATCTCCTATGCACACCATGACCTTCCATCTTCAGCCTTTTTTATGCAGCCACTCTTCTCCAGAGAGTGCCCAATCTTTCTCTCTGCTTGTAAAACCCTGCCTGTTCTACTCAACTCAGGTCTCATTGTCCCCATTGAACCTTATCGTGTGTCATTCAACCTGCAGTGAGCATTTTCTGTGTAATTATTAATTTTTCAAATATTTATTATGCACCTTCCATGTTCTAAGTACAAGGATAAAAAAAGGACAAGAATAATAAAATCTCTGCTGTCATGACATTTCAGTTCTTATTGGGATGGCAGACATTAGCCCACAAATTCACAGTCATTAAGGCCAAAATATCTTCTTGTATTCTCCTATAATTGTAATTGTTTTACTTCTCTCCCAAAATATACTGTAACTTCCTCTCTTGGGCTTATTTTGTGTTTTCTGTTGTGAGAACTCAATATTTGTAGTTACTTATAATCTCACGTCACTAAATTTGTTTCTTTTGTGGAGGGGGAGCCCACATTTTACATGTTTTTTTTCTTCTTATTCTCTGCTTTTATTGCCAAAGATTTAAATGATCTAGTTAAACAATTAGGAGGCTATTGAATGGCTCAAGTGAAAGGTGACATGGGTCAGGCTTAAGGATGGGCAGTGGGGATGGAAACAGGTGAGATATGAGAGCACTAGGATAACACTGTTGGGAAGGATTTGGAACCTCAGCGAATTTCAGGGGAGAATGAAAGAGGAAATGAGATTTAAACACTATATAAGATTACTCTTTAATATAATAAAAATTAGAATGATTTAAATTAGAAATATTGCATTTTTAGATACATCTAGTGATACCATGCAGCATACAAAAAGGTTTGAGTTTGGAAATGAATCCAGTACTTCTGTTTATATCACAAAATTATAACTCCCAGGAACGTGGTATTTTCTGCAGTAATCTGAAAAACCTGGTTAGTAGTTTTATGGTGTGAATGTGCCACCTTGTGGTTCAACTTGCAAATTGTAATTGGGCATAATTTGGGTTTCTCAGAGTTATAAATGTAAATACTCATTTTCTTCTATAAGAATGGCTTATTTACTAGAAATACCAGCTGAGGTGCAATTATGGTAAATCCACTAGTTTCATGATATTGATATTGATTTTTTAATGCTCATAAATTTATTATAAACGAATCAACAGCATTGTCAGTATAGTTTTTCCTGTGGTTGTATTTTAAATTTAAAGCTTTTTAGATGTTTAGGAAGTAAATAGTTGATTTTTCATGAATTAAGAAAGGTAGATTTATTAAAGGGAAGCTACATTGTGAAGGACACAGCAGCAGTGAGAGTAGCTGCTGACCGCCTAAATAGTTGATTTTTATTTTACTTGGGTACTTAAGTTAGGGCTGATGTTTCTTGGGTTGCTGTGAAGGAGAAACCAACTGATGAACTTGCTGATATGGATCTCTGGAAAGGCAGGGAGATTATTAAATGAGGTAGTAGGACACTTTGAATAGCAGAACCGATTTGCTGATTTGTACAATAAGCTCACTCTTGACTATATACATGGCGTGTTTATTTCTTGTAAACTTTACAGCTACACTTCTAATTTAGAGCTCCTAATTTTCATCACATAGGATCAGTTTAAAAATAAAAACAGTAATAGAAGCTAGTTAGGGAATGTTTCCTTTGTGACAGGCATTATGCAAAGCACTTTATATAAATGATCTCCAATCCTCACAAAAGCCCCGAATTAGTATTGTTACTTTCATTTGTGAAGAAGAAGAAACAGGCTCAAACATGAAAGTTAATTTCCCTCCATCTCACACAGCCAAGATTGTGATTCAGGCCTTCAGTCAAAGTCTCCTTCATAGGTCTACAGCATCTTCTGTGACACAGAATTATGTTTCCCTTTTTGATAGGAAAAAAGAATATCAGCAAACATCTGCTTTACTTAAAAGACTCAGTCACATTTGAGCTCATTTTCTCCAGAAGATAATTATACATATAACTTAAAAAAAAAAACCATATAAAAGAATCACATTCCTGTGATAACTCCGTTGCCAGGATATGACAGCAGTTTTAAAGTTATTATTACAGAATACAGAGAGGCTTGGCCATTGGGCCTGACATAAAGTCACAGAATCTTTTTTTATTTTTGAATTGGAGTCTCACTCTGTTGCCCAGACTGGAGTGCAGTGGCCGCTCCCGGCCACTGCAGCTCGACCCACTGGGCTCCGGTGATCCTTCCGCCTCAGCCTTCTGTGTAGCCAGAATTACAGGCATGCACTACCATGCCCAGCTGATTTTTTGATTTATTGTAGAGATGAGGTCTCGCCACGTTGCCCAGGCGGGTCTCGAACCTGCGGGCTCAGGCAATCCACTCACCTCAGCCTCCCAAAGCGCAGGATTTCAGGCTGAGCCACCGAGCCTGGCTAAAGTCGCAGAATCTTAATTGCGTGATAGCACCACTGAGGTCTCATATCTCTCTCCTCCAGGCAGTGAACTTGCATGTGGGTATGGGAAAACCCTCTGTGCATATGTCTCCAGGGCCAAGTAGGCCTCAGTGGCTCTGAGTGAGAGGAGACCATGGGGTCCTAAGCTGCTCAGAGCTGCCAAGCATTCCCTGTTGTGGCAGAGGACCAAAAAAGCATATAGATAATACCTATCTATGTGTACTATAGGACCAAAAAAGCATGTAGATAGTACCTATTTATGTGTACTATTGTTAAGCTTAACAATCCCAGGGTAGAGAATTAAGGGGATTGTGGAGTAGCCCTGTGACTTGCCTCTGTTTCTTGGTGCCCTGAACATCTATATCATTGTTTGTTAAGATGAAATCCTATAGTCCTATCCCAGGGAATGGGGTCTTCCTGATTTTAACTGGTTTCTAAAGCAACAGCAGAGCCAAGGTTGCTAGTGAGTTCGCTCTTCCAAAACCCATCTCCATTACTCTGCAGTAACTGCTTCTACCAAATTCAAAATGTTTTATTTTTTCTCCAAATTCCTAACTATGTTGGCTTCATACCAGAAACAGCATATAACAGTTGCTACAGCAGTTCTTAGAGTGGTAAGTTGCCTATGTTTTCATCTGGTAACCATTACTTTGAGTATATATAAAGATTATTCTGAATAAAAAGTAGCAATTTATTTTCATCAGTGAAATTACAGAGCATGGTGTTCCTAGAAAGAGGTTACTTGTTCTATAACAGTGTTTGTTCAATTGAGGATGCAGGGCAGTTCTTCAGCAGTGCCTTCTCTCCTCATTAAGTTTTTACTTTCCTAAGGTCTTTCATTTTCACTTGTCCACTAACTATAAAAAAAATCAGTTATAAATGCACACTACCTATTTCTTTCCCATTATCACCTTTCTTATGAGGGGTAGAACCAACATAAATTCACCATGTTATAAATGTATTCCCAACTTTACCAGCACAAAATCTGGACATTCCAAATACTTTCTCCTTTCTCTGGTGGGGGAGGGAAGAGAAGCTGGTTCTGAGCTTAACGAGTGTAATAGCAGGATGTTGAATTTAAATGTGTGTGCATGACTCATAGGTTTATCTCCATATATTTCAAAAAGAATACTCAATAGAAAGATCAATTATGTTTTTATTTTGATCAAAATTGTTTAAAAGAGTTCAGAGCTGCACTAATTACCCATCTTCTGCCTCTGTTTGCAGCTGATAAAGGATGCCATGGTTGAAAGCATTGAATATCGAAGACAGAATCCATCTCGTTGCTCTGTTTCCCTCAGTGATGTTGAGGCAAGAAGATTTTTCAACAAGGAGTTTCTAAGTAAACCCACAGCATAGTTTGCAGACTGGAAAATGCAGTGCTTTCAGTTGGCAGGGCAGTTTGAAATTCCATGACAACTGGATTTAAAAGCACAGTACAGATAATTGTACTGATCAGAAAGGACTGGCTGATACTAAAAGTTGCAGTTATATAGCTGCATGAGAATAATACTATTATAAACTTGTTAGATTGACAAATGGTGTTGGTTATGTAAGATATACTTAGCTACATTTTCTGTTAGTATGAATTTCCTGATGCAATTGGGGACATATACTGTATTTTTAAGTATTTCTCACAAACTTTCTTACATGTAGTCTTTTTTAAAAAAATGGTTTTCCTTTTTATATATTTAATAGTTCAATCTCAGTACATAGGACTTCCAGTTGTGTGTGAATATTATTCACTGACCAGATTTATTCATTCCATGAGACAACACTATTTTTATTTATATATGCATATATACATATAGGAAATAAAAGCATCACTATGCAAATTAACATGATATACTGAGTTTTTTGTTATTCTTTTTAATGAGATATTGTACCATTGCTATGAAAGATTCTCAGATTCACTGCTTTTAAACACAAATGTTGTTAATCCTAAATTCAGATGTAAAACTTTTAATTTCAGATCATGGTTGTTATTCTTAAAAGAGAAATATACAATTTGTTCAGCAAGTGGACTATATTCATTCAGTAAAGAGAAACAAGGTATACAATCACTTTTAATGTCACATTTCACTTTGCTGATATCCTGGATTGGTTATCCACCAACCAGTGTAGTTAACCCTAGAGAATAATCCAGAAATGTGACAAGAGCTGAAATGGGCTGCCTTTTGCATCTGCAAGATTTGTCTTAGGGGGAGTCTGTATTGCACCACTATGGTTTCAGTAGCAGTTGAACAGCTATGGCTCAAGACTGACGATCCAAAGCTAAAGGCTTTTCTTTCCCTTCCCTCCCCTTCCCTCCCATCGTCCCCCTCCCCTCCCCTCCCCTCTCCTTCCCTCCCCTCTCCTCCTCTCCCTTCCCTCCCTTTCGTCCTTCCATTCCTTTTTTTTTTTTTTTGAGTAAGAGTCTCACACTTTCAGCCCAGGCTGGAATGCGGGGACATGATCACCCCTCACCACAGCCTCGACCTCCTGGGCTCAGGCGATCCTTCTACTTCAGCCTTCTAAGCAGCTGGGACTACAGGTGTGTGCCGCCATACCCAGCTAATTTTTCTTTTTTTAAAATTTTTTGTAGAGTCAAGATATCACTTTGTTGCCCAGGCTGGTCTCAAAACTCCTGGACTCAAGCAGTCCTAGAGGTGAGCCTCTGTGCCTGGCTGGGATCTTATTTTCTTCCTTTGTTCTCTGCCATTCTTCTTTCCTTGAATTACCTTTCTTGAAGCTTTCTATTTGTCTTTTTATTTCTTGCCTTTCACATTTCTGTTTATGAAGAAGCCAAAAATAAATAAGAAGGGAAGGCTTGAAAGTTCATTCTTTTGTTAATTGATTTATGCATTTGGCAAATGATTGCCCGCTGCATGCCATCAGGCAAATTGCAGGATCTGGAGGTACAACAGTAGACAAAGCTGATGTAAGTACCTGCTTTGAGGACCTTACATTCTGGTGGAGGTGACCAATGATGATAAGACACGATAAGTAAGTATGTAGAATGTTAGAGAGTGGTAGGTGCTAAGAAGAAAATTAAGTAAGAGGAAAGAGGAGATGGGAAGCATTGGGGTAATTTTGCATGGACTCCTGGGGAAGGTCATAATGTGAAGGTGACATCAGAGTAAAGAGCTGAAGAGCTGAGGGAGCAAGACCTGTGGATATCCCAGAACGTGCTTGGTGCTCCACCTCATGGTCCTCGCCTTTGCTTACTCCCTCTGCCAGCAGTGCTCTTTTCTTGGATATCATCATCAACAGGCCCCAGTGATCTCGACTTGACTCTGCCTCTTTGACACAGATACAACCTTTTCAATTCGTTTATGTTCATGATGAGGATCCCACTTGACCCCATCCATGTACAAGCTGTTCAATTTCAGATTATTATTTTTGGTAAGCAATAAAAACAATAAGATAAAAGCTTAGCATTTGTACATAATATGATCTCTTTCCTTCTGAAAGTTCTAGATTTTTCACAAATACTTTTGTTCTAATACTGAAAACACTTTATAAAAGTTTTGACAGGAGTTCCCCTTTCTTTTATTTTCCACTTCCCTTTACTTCCTAAACAACTTAATCCTGAAGCCATTCCATGATGTGGAGACACATAGGCAGGAGTGGTCGTGTTCACAATGAGTCAGAATAGGACATCTAAACCTGAGTCAGGAGGGCATCCATGCAGGGAGAAAGGGTGGCACTGACAGTGGAGATTAATTACACATGAGGGATTGATCAAAAAATTAAATATGCTAAATATAATAACGGGGGCCTGTTTTCTCTCTAGAATGGAGCTACAAATAGGAAAATGAAGAAAACTGGAATATTTCTCTTGAGTTAGATTGAAATTGAAGCTGTCAGTATGAATTCACGGTTTTTAATACATATAGAGATATATAGAAATAAATAGAAATGAAGGATGTGTGTGAGGGGGTGGGGGTTCATGTGTATGCATGTGTGTCCATATTCCATTCATCTGCTGGTGAGAAGGTCTGAGAGCAGTGACACCCTGATAGCAGTAAGCACACTTGGTGCCCAAGACTTGGCTTTTTGTTGGCTTGTCTACCAATTTATTATAACGGATATGACTAAGGATACAGCTTAGTGTCCTCCCAGGGTGCACCACCCCCCAGGAACCTTCCTGTTCATCTAAACTCTGGTTTAGATGTCCTATTCTATTTTGATGGTTGTGTCATGGTTATGGAGCAGATTATTCTTCTTTGTAGTAAGTACATGTTATTCAGGATGATGGGGCATCATGTCAAATTTCTCCTAAAGGCTCGGAGAAGAAAAACAGTCTCTTCACATTACAGGGTATACTTGCAACCTCTCTGTAAGCTTTACACCATTTCAATTGTTAAAAATTACTTAAAAATTTGGCAGCAAATATCAATTGAAGGATTTTCTCAAAATATTAAAGAAGTTGACATGAGTGGCTCCCTTTTCATATCCATATTGTCTTTTAATTATTTTTTGCTGATCCGTGCAAATCTTACTTTTTCTACATTAAATAAAAGCCAAAGAAATAAATCATCTTTTCACCAAGCAGTTTAATGATTAGAGTTTTATGAAATACTAGTGGTTGTGTATTATTTCTATTACTTTAATGTCAAATTAAAAATCAAATTAATCTCACTCTTAGCTGCATAAGCATAAGAGCAAAACTAGTGATAGCAGTAATAAAAATTTTGGTGAATACAAAAGTTGCTGTTTTGGTTTAACTCTCCTGAAACAATACAGACCAGTAAACATTTATTGAATCTTATAAGATGCAATGTTTGGTTCTGGAAAGAAATTGTATCAGGCACTGCTGGTGGTCCACCCAGATCCTCCTCTCTTGAGAATTGCTCTCTGTTGATAAGATACACTGATTAGGACCTACTCCTGGAGAAACCTGCAACTAATAGCTAACTGATGATGTGATATCTTTCCTGTGTATTTGCTACAAATAAGGACAATTCTCTGCTGTCTTTCATGTCTCCCTGGGATCAGGCAGAGGTAAGACTTCAACTAAACTCTTTTCTTTTTTTACTTTATTGTATTTTATTATAAAGATGTGGGATACAAGTCAGGGTTAGGTACTTTATCTAGCATCTCTCCCTTATCCTTTCTTCTTTACTTATCAGGCTTGCCGTAGCTCATTCCTTCAACACATTACTTACACAGGAACCCTCATCTCAGCCTCCTTTTCTACAGAATCTGACCTAAGACAGATATGCATGAGACTTGAGTCTTGTTTCAAAAAGTTTATAAATGGATTAATTAAAACTGAGGTAATTAGGGAAACTGTCACAGAGAATTTGCCTTTAATTTGAGTCTTAAAAGTAAGTAGAATTTCAAATAGAATTTAGGAGATAGGTGATTTCTCTTTTGGAGTAAGTTTATAACTCCTTGTTGTGGATTCTGTATCACTGAATTTTAATATTCCTTTAGGATTTATTTTGGCATCAATCCACCGTCTTATGTTACCTTTAAGAACTCCAAAAACCTCAAAGTATTTTGAAAAGAGAATTTTATAATTTATGCTTCTACAAGCTAAATTTAATCAGATGAAATTTAATAGAAACAAATGGAGAACACTGAGATAAAATTCAATACATCAATTGTAAGGTGGGAAAAGAGATGAACAGCATTATGGTTGTAAGGCAAACATTGTCTAGAATGTCCAAGAAAAAATGACTCATGGAAGGCTAGAAACAGTGTCTTGAATTTACTCTGAAAACCTTCATTAAGATTATTCTACGTATTAGGTGTTTATATGAGAACCATTTTACAACACAGATGGTATTACTGTTAGAGTTACCTTTAAATAGTCTGTTTGGAATATGAAAAACATATTATGCATGTTGTCATTTTCCTTTCCCGAATTCCTGGCAGACATAGCTATTGACTCATTTCTCTTCATTGATGAATCTGGATGTAGTTTTGGATTCCTGCTTAGCCCGGTGCCCCAGCTCAGTCATACCACTTGATTAGAATTGGCATAGAAATTGGAAACCGCAACTGAGTTTCTGGTGGAAGAATTAGACACTGTGTCAGTCCAAATAAGGAAGTTTCTACCTGCCAGATTTGTTCAAAAGTGGAAGAAGATTCATGATGTGAATAAATTCCATGTCCTGTGACATATTCACAGGACGTGAGTTCAGGGGATTCATTTACTAGGTGGGTAGTAGGGTCCAGTTTACATGGTTTCATGGTGCTTTTCAAAACAGTATATAATTCTGTAGTTCTGTTTCTCTTTTAAATGAGGTTGTTTGTTAATCTGTTCAAATAAAGTTATGGTGATATTTAGATTAGGAAACTATTTGGAGAAGGAGAAATTTTAGGGAGGATTCAATGGCTACCATGCTAAAATCCATCATATAAGTTACTGTCTGCATCTCCTGAATATGTTGCCTGCTTCAAACAAAGCAGTTTGTAATAGCAATTCCTTTTCCCCATGTTTTAGTCTGAGATAATTTCCTCTTATTCTATGCTGAGTGAAATTACAAAGAGGATGGTAAGTATAATAACTCCATAATGAAAATATTGTATATATATCATGGCTTCTGAGAGGCCTAACCTAGTTTTAGCCTGATTTCCTTCTGTTCCTTCCTCACTTGCCCTAAACTTCAGAAAGGCTTCTCACCATGCTCTTGCATTGTATCCTTTCACAATTCCTTCATACAGTTTTTCTCTTCTGGTTTGTTCTTCTAGATCTAGTTAAAATATTGTTTCATTAGTGAGGCTTCAACTTCCCTTCTGCAGCACTAAGCATGACCCTTTATGCTTTTACCACCATGTCTCTATACAGTAGTTGTATTACGCGCTCTACTTCCACAGAGAAAATAGCCAACCCATCCCAGACCTGGCACCTGAAATTCCATTCAATTGATTCCTGGTTTAAGTATTAACATTTATGTTATACTTACTAGCAGCAAAAAGTGCTATGTTAAACACTGTAATCATCAGAGGGAATACTGTTGATGTTCATTAGCTCCAGAAAATCAAGATGGAATAAAGCTGATGGAACAATCATATAATTATATTAATCATTTGAAAAACAAGAAAAGGAAAACTGTCCCCCACGGATGCCACATTATAATAAATTCTAGGTTGAGTGGCACAGGAGGCCAGAAGACTGTTCTTATACTGAAGAAAGTTTCACCAACCCCCAATCCAGCCTCTGCCATCAGAGTCTCCTTTCAGAAATGCAAATTTGATTGTCATTCCCCTATTCAAAAATTCTTGATGGCTCTTAATTCACTCTAGTCAAACAGTCAACACTCTGAAGAGACATATATCACCTGCTGCTATCTAGTCTCTACCTTTTACATTTACCCTCCCTTTTCCTTCTCTCTTGCATTACACTCATATCCCTCTGGCAATTTATACTGCAGTTCACTGCTCTGCTCTATTCTCTCTCATAACTCCTTGCCTTTGTATTTGCATCACTCCATCAGCAATGACTTTCCCATCCCTATCCCACTGACCTAAAAATACACCTCCTCTAATCTAGAAAAACGCATCACCTCCTTTAGAGTCATGGATACTTCACGTCCTCCATTACATCGTTCCCTCACTTCCTGAGGCAAACTGAGGAATTCATTCTTAGACTAGAACCTGGCACCTGCTTGGTAAGAAATCTTTTCGAGTCAATTAAATGAAAGAATAGTTTGAGAAAGTGTTTTCAATTAGCTGAGTGACATGCTTTGGTCAGAAACAAAGAGGAGTCTAGCCTCATCCGTTGCCATGGTATCAGCCACATTTGTGGGGAGAGTCAAAGGACGGTCCTAATGACATTTTTACTTGTTTGATTTTTAACTTTCTCAATTCTTGCAATTCGTGCTGTTTTTGTTTTCTATTATTCATATCATCATCCTTAAGTAGCAAGAACCCAACACCAAAACAGATGACCAACAAACACACACACACACACACACACACACACACACGCACACACACACACACACACAATCGTAGTAGCCATGAAAACCTCTAGATGCAACATCCAATCAGCTCACATGTTCAGCTCTGGTGTCAACTGGATCATTATTACAAATAGTGACTATGCTACTCTGCAGTTTTAAAGCCCTACTTCTCACAAAATTCAACATAATCAAGGTCTAATTTATCAAAATGAGTTATTGACAACACAATGAATGTTTTCTTTGTGTGAATTATAACCGCTTTTGTTAATTGCCTGAAATCTGCAAACCTGCAGGAAACATTTGCAATAAATTGATTTTTCCAGACATTGCCTCAGTAATAAATACATCCCCCAAGTGATTAATAAGTACTCCTTTTGATTTTGTTCCCTTTTAATTAGAAAAACTTCAGACAATCAAGAGACATCTCAAAACTACACCTGCCAAAACCACAAGAGCACAAACCAGAGCTGAGGCCTTCAAGTCGGTCTTAGTGGAATCTCCATTGTTGAGACCCTTTCAGTAGCAAGTGATAGGAACAGAATTTAGATAAGTAAGCAAAGTTTAAAAACTTAGAGCATGTGCAACTAGGAATGGGTCAGGTTTAGTTGGATCAGAATTATGAAACATGTTATCAGTACCTTTTCCCTCTTTTGGACTCTTTTTTGCAAGCTCTCTACAGCTAGCACAGATCTGATCACTAACAAGAATTGTGCTGTTGCATCATCATTCCTATATCATTCCTTTATCTTGTGAACCCAGAGAAAGAGAGACTCTCCTTTCTAGATTCCATATACCAACTTTCAGGGTTGAACACAGAAGTGTAATTCGGAAATACTCACTTAGGATGTGAGGCAAAGTGTGGTTAGCATTTATGAGCACCTATTTGCTCAGTATTGTCCCAGGCACTGGGGATACAATGTGAACAAGAGAAATAAAACCCTACCCCTCTGAAGTTTACATTCTTTTGGGAAAGATGGAAAGTAAACTAACCTACCAGTCAACCGATTCCTAAAAATAATAATAATTTTATACTGTCAGCATGCTTTGAAAGAAAATAATACAGATTATAGGGGTAGAAGGTCATATAGTGTTGCAATGGTGGTGCCAGTGGCTATTTTAGGTAGTGGAGTCAAGAAAGGACTTTTTTTAAAGAGGTCATATCTGAGTTGAAACAGTACATATTTCCACAGATTGTGTTATGACTTCTTGTTTACTTTAGAGAAAAATCCACAAGGGGCTATTTGCCTTTTGGGCTATAAAAAGTTTCTCAGGCATGTAGGGTGAAGTGTGTAAAAAGACAGTTTCATATGTATGAAGCATGATTTTCTCTTTCTGAAGATGTGGCACCTTGCCCAAGACACCTGAATTCTCTGGACTAATTTCCAAGGTTTCTCTCAGCTTTAAAATTCAATGATTCTGAATTCATTCTCTAAGTAATTCATTTTCCTATTGTCTTAACATTCAATAATGTCAGGATGAATGATGCAAGGAAGACAAAATTGAATTGTAGAATAATAATTTACATTAGTCAAGTTATATAGAAAGGTATTATAAATAACCTTATTTTAAAAAGATAAAACTTTTATTATTTAATGACTCATGCATCAGTATCTGTGAATCCTACAAAATAACTTTAAAAATGCCCAGTGACATAGAGTAAGTATTTATTTTCTACTTTCAGGGCAACCTGTGATTATATTAGCATTTCTTTGATCAGTACACAGCCTCTAAGAGTAGTTGACATAACCTTGACAGCCAGTGGAAAAGATATTTAAAGAAAAACAATCATACCAGATTTAAAATTTTGTTTCTATTAGTACTGATACTATTTAATTTAATGAGACTTAAATAAATGCCTAAAAAAAGTTACCTATGAGAGGTCATTCTTCTTATTTATTAATCATGCTTGCAAAATAATGATACTAATAACAACAGCAATAAGAATAGCTTATGGTGCAATTATTACATGGCAAGCAGTTTTCTGAGTGCTTTACATATTTATTTTTTTAATCCTCTCAGCAAACCTGTGAAATTCTGCTATTATTAACCCATTTTACAGATGAAGGAATTGAAATGCAGGGAGAAGAAACTGTTCTGGCTCACATACCTGGCTGGTGGCAGAACGAGGTTTGAAAGCTAGGTAATCTGGATCATAATTCAAATCCTTAACCATGTGTGATGCTTCCCACATTTTTCCATTTAATGAATGAGGAGTAGCATTATTTATCTTGCCATGCATCTGGTTTAAGAAAAATTGGGTTGCAGGTGATGCACACAGCTCTTTTCTCCCATTTTTCTCCTTTCCTCTCTACCCTGTTGCCCGCTGCTCATCCTCCTCCTGCAGCCCCCATGGTTCTTTTGCCCTGTTA
Organism: Tarsius wallacei; assembly: GCA_963574415.1. Classification (NCBI taxonomy): domain Eukaryota; kingdom Metazoa; phylum Chordata; class Mammalia; order Primates; family Tarsiidae; genus Tarsius; species Tarsius wallacei. Next base: position 10,341 of record CAUYQG010020580.1, on the reverse strand, counting down.
TCAGCCCCAAAGTGTGTGGACCCCAAAGAAGCTATTGTTGGTTGTTTATGACATAGTGTCATCTACATTCATGATTTGCCTCTTTCAAGAGGACTCATAATCTCTACTATTTCTCTCACGGGGAAACAAAAGACTTTGTATCTGCTAAAGGGAATCTAGATTTAAGTGAATGGAAAGGAGAGCTATTGGAGGGTCAGGCTGATGTTCCAATTCTAAAATCACATTGTAGAAGCAAGACTCTACCTACTTAAATGGTTTCCAGTGTTTGATGTTGGAGAAAAGGGTACTTAAGCTAATTATATTTAATATGTAAAAATGTGAAAGGGCAAAGGATAGCACAATTAATTTAAAATTATTTCCCAGCATAATAGGCATATAGGCTACAGCATATATCAATAAGCCTTTGGAAAAAAAATTTTGAAGAGAAAAATTGAGTCAAATTCTAATGGTTAAGCTACCTTCTTCTATTGTAACTTGCTACGTATAAAATGTTGCTCACAAGAAACCAGGACTGTACGGCTTCCCAGCTAGATGCGTGTTTTGGTTAAATAATGCTGAATTGTCAGGCAATTGGAAAGATCATTGTTTTCCTGAGGAACTGTGTGGGTGCCTCATGTCTCCGTTCCTCTTACCCTTTTCCAGGCAAAAGAGGAGGAATTGAGCCAGACTAATCCTAAGAGGGAGTTAAACATCAATCACTAACTGAATTTCTGAACTCTGGCTTGTAAAGTGTCTGCCTAGCTATTTTCTACACATTTGCTTCCTTTACCTTCTGAGTGCCATCTGCCCAACCACCAGTTTTTGAGTAAGAAATCATTGCCTTGATGCTGAACTCAGAGAAATCCCACAATCAGCAAAGCTTCCACACACACTCTTTTTTTTCTTTCTTTTTTTCCTTTTCCTTTTCTTCTCCCTACTGCCTCCCTCCCTTTCCATCCTCTTGCCTCCTTTTGTTCCTTACTAGGGCTCTGGAGCCCAACTGCCTCCCTTTGAATTCAGGCTCTTGTACTTTCTTGTTGCATGACCTTGGGCAAATTCTCTATATCTTAACTCTTACCCAACTGGTATTTCAAAATAGTAAAAAAAATTTACAAAGTTTGAAGTACTTCAAATAATGCCTGACACTAATAGATATTCAAATATTAATCAGTATCATCGTCATTCTTTTCCATAAAAATTTGCTGAATCTGTATTTATGTTTTAAATGTTGTGCTAATTAAGGTAAGCAAATTACTAAAACCTTTCAGCTAAGAGACTTCCCTCCTGGGAGCCAATGCTGAATCTCCCAAGCTAGAGAGTGTGTCTCCTACACCGTCCGTTCCCTTAGAGGATCCCTACTCTGGCCTCTATCAAACCACACGTGTTGTTTCCATATTTCTCAGAGAACGTTCTCTACCAAGTGGCACTAGGTAGTTAAAACTGGTGAATGCATGCATATAAAAATATTAACCTGAATTCAGTAAATATGCACTTGTTTCCAGAAGGGACCAACCTGTGGTCATACTTTCAAGTATTCAACACTATTCTACAGACTAAATACTTGTACTCAGTTTGGTCATTCAAGGACACTCAAATCTCATTCTAGTCTATTAATTATTTTGCCGGTACATCTGGGCAACTCTTCCAACTAATTTTCCTTTGCAATTAACATAAAGCAGGTAATATTAGGGGAGAAGGTAATGTTTCCACTTGCTCTTCTTAATCTTTCCTTTTTAACAATACGAAGTACTCAAAGGTCTTTTTTGATAGTGGTTTTGCTTAGAATTTATGTGGGTTCATCTTAGTTCCTGATAAGTGGTAGTTTTTGAAGCATCACCATGTTTCAGAATCTTTTTATCAGATACAAGAAGAAGAAAGTTTATAATTCTGTGGCTGTTTTCTGTGTCCATTGCTAGATTATTTATAGCTCCTGCATTAAAGATGATGAAAAATAGCTATTGGCTATCAGAAAATCATGTGTATTGAAACTCTTTTAGCTAATTTCACAGATGAGAAATTACATATTTTCATTTTTAAAACCTGTCTTTGATATGTTCATTGATATGCAGTAAGGATCTGGATTTCTGGTCAGTGGTGTTAGACAAGTCAGACACTCCTTGGGTTCACCCGCACAAGTGGCATTTATGATGGATATATTTTTTCCCCCTAACTCTCATCTACTGGTCAGGCAGCAGTGTATTCAGTTCTTGTCTCTGTTTTACTCACTTCACTACAAGCAGCACTTAGGGAGAATGATTAATCTGGAAACTACGAGAAGTTTTATCCACAAAACAGAAGTAGTCTCTGACTAAAAGTGTAGGGCAGGATTAAAAAGAAAGATTACAATGATCTGCTCTAAACATCTATGTTCGGTTTGAAGACTGAAATTAGGTTATTTTCCTTCCTTTGAGGATTCTTCCTGCAAAAACTTTAAACAGTTTATAAAAATAAATTCTACTGGAAAGTGAATTACGCAGGCAAATGGATTTACGTAACTCACAACCTCTCAGCTACACGTTTTAGACAAAGTAGTTTCGGACACTTTCTAAAGTGATACTATATTTCACTATACTCTAATTTTTTCCTTTGATTGGCAATCAGTTTTGTGTAACATGCCAGTGAGTCAGGAGTCTTGACATGAGACGAGTCCTGCCAAGAAGATGACAGATTACTAACCATGTGCTAATAGGGTCATTGCGAGGACTAAGAGATGAAACCTATAAAACACTTAGCTCAGTGTCTGACATAATTTTAAGCACTCACTACTTGTTAGCTATTAATAGTTTTACTATTACTATTAGTAATATTCTGGGCTCACTTTACCTTGTGACACTGCCCTGAAATTATAGGAATAAAAACCAATATGGACACAATACACGAACCCAGGAAGAATGATGGTTTTTGACATTGACCTACACAGTTCCCTGTCATATATAATAAGTTCTGTCAATAGCATAAAAAAAAAAAACTTTAGGTCACTTTGAATTAACTATTCTAAATAGTTATTATGATGACTGTGTCAGGCAATAAGGTAGACATTTTGCATATATTATTTCTACACATAATATTATTTAATTTTTGTTCTCATCTTTTTACCTGGGAAAAACCAAGGCTCAAAGAGGTTTTAAGTAAATTACCCAAGTACATGCAGCTAGAGGGTGGTAGAACTGGTCCTACTTTACCACACTGGCTTATAGAACGTTTTGGAATAAGCTATTTATTATGAGATTTTGAGCTACAAATTGTTAATTAATTTTCTTTGAGCTACTTTTGTATGTAATTTAACTGTATTAAACTATCGATAATTTCCATTAAGCGCTTCATAAAGTTCATATTGATTTCTGTGTTCCAGGAGTCCAGATTGCACATTCCTCTTGCTTATTCAAATAAGTTACCCTCAATGGTAGGTAAAATAATAGACTCCCAAAGATGTCCATGTTCTAATCCCTGGAACCTGCAAACATGTTACTTTATGTAGAAAAAGAGACTTTGCAGATGTGATTAAGTTAAGACTCTTAAAATGGAGATATTATACTGAATTACCTAGGTGAACCCAATATAATCACAAGCATTCTTACCATCAAAAGAGAAAGGAAGGAGCATCAGAGAAGATGTGAGGACAGAGCAGATACCAGAGTGATGTGATTCATGACTTCAAAGATGGACAAAAGAGCCATGAACCAAGGAATGAATGCCACCTCTAGAAGCTGGAATAGACAAGGAAATTTTTTTCCCTCTCAAGCTTCTAGAAGTACAGTCCTGCTGGCATGTTGATTTTAACTCTGTAATACCCATTTCAGACTTCTGAAATCCACATCTGTAAAATAATAAGTTTGTGTTGTTTTAAGCAACTATGTATGTAGCAGTTGGTTATAGAAACAATAGAAAACTAATACAAGAGGGGTACAACAACAACAAAAAGAAATTATCTTTTGGAGGGTGAGTAGGCCTCTTCTAGTACACTCAGAATTTGTTTCCTCCAATCAAATGGTCAACCAAAGTTTTTATTTGGAAGTTTTGAGAAGGTTGCATCAAAATTTGTGGAAGAAACATCCTAAGTTGTGGCAAACAGATGACTGGTTCTTCCACCATGACAACACACCTGCCCACACCACACTGAGTGTTGAGCAGTTTTTGACCAAAAATGGCACAAAATTTGCCGGCAGCAACTTTTTTTGTTTGTTTGTTTCTCTCAAAGTCCTCAAAGGGAAACGTTTTGTCATTATGGAAGAGGTGAAACAAAAAATGACAGAGGACTGAAAGGCATCAAAATTGGCAAGTTCAAAAGCTGGGGTTTTTTTTGTGGCAATGAAAAAATATCTCAATAGGCATATTTCATCAAATGAAGAGTACTTTGAAGGTGACTGAAGTTTAAACATGTAAGAACAAATACACGGTTTTTTATAAATAATTTCAATTTTGGGGAGCACCCCCTCATACATTCTCTTTGCACCCTTTACAAAGTGTCCATCTTTTTATTTTAATTCTACTACAAACTAAGGCAATTAACTTTTTAACATCTAGATCAGGAATCTACACAATTTGTTTGCAACAATACACATAAGTTATTCAATCCATTTTCACCGATAAAGAGGGAGAATTGATTCAGTATGTGAGAGTAGGAGACAGAAGAATGGGAGATGGGAACATGATCCATCAGAATTTCTGGAGACCTTAAAACAGGGAAATAGCTTTAATTTGAGAGACTCAAACAAGCCTAATAAGATTACAGGAGGAACTTGTCTTACCTATTGAAAACCATTGGCCTAATAATAAGAATAGTAACAACTGCAATTCTGGGCTAACTGCAGTTCTCAGGGCTTTACTAGCATTGACTCATTTATTCTTCACAACAGCACTATGAGGTAGATACTATTTATGATATCTCCATTTTATGAGTAAGGAAACTGACATATAGCAACAAAGATTTTACTTAGACATTTTGCTTGTAATAGAATTATTAGCACTGAACTGGTTGCCAAATTGTAGAATACATAAACATTTATAGTCACAGAATTATTTTAAGTTCAAATTTTAAGTTATTAAAGCTTTTTCTTTCCATTTTTGTCTTCAACTTGCTATTCATCTACTGGGTTGCCATTTAAAGCATTAACTGGTAAAATAGGTTATAAATGATTGTTTTAAGCATCTTGTTCATCAAAGAATTAAGCAAGCAGCTATATTTGCATAAAATATCCACTTGGTAGTAGTTCTTCATTAAAAAGTACAAGTTTTATATATTATAGTCTAACTGGATTCTTATGTCCACTGCCTAGAAAAATCAATGCACTGACGGTAGTTATTGGCATAGAGAAAAAGTTTAATATTACAAAGCTGCTGAGTGAGGAGTACAGGAGATATTTCTTAACTTTTCTTCCCTGAGAGTATTAGGCTAGGGTTCTTTAAAGGTATAATTTGGTGGGCGGAAGACTTGGGAAAGGTTACTGCTGGTTGGTTGGGGATAATTGCATGGGGGTTTTGAAACTATCTTCATGTGCAGAGTCTGTTTCTGGGAAGGGGAGTCATAGGGTCCGGGGTCAGCTCCTTGATGTGTCCCAGGTGCAAACACCATTCTTAGGTTTTATAACAGGAGGTTATCTATAAAGCAAGTCCTGTGACCATCAGCTACTGACCTCTGGGCAGTAAGCCATTACAAAGATAAGGTATGTAAAGTTGAGGTCTCCAGAGACTAAAGCTTCTGGCATCCCTTGGCCACGCAAACTTCAAGATGTAATCAAGGAGATACATGGGATCCCAGGCTCATTTTTTAAGGGAAAATATGTCTATCAGTCTTATGGGCAGCTTCCCTTCCTTACCATTCAAGGGTCAGGACATGAAGATAATCAATTGCTCTCTTTGGAGTGAAAGCAAACATGTCTAACCATAACTGCAACTTTGTAGGGCTCAAGTCTCTTCTATATCTTTTACTTTGTGGCCCTGTATTAATTTTATATAGGCAGTTTCACATATAGATCTCATATTAGTTTCCAAAAATTTATAAAGACCAAATCAATCATTTGTTTGGGTTATTTAAAAGTCTATCTTTGGGTTACTCTTTAAAATGAAAGAAAGGGTTGTGTTGTATCTAACATTCTTTCAAATTAGAAATGAAATCTTAGCAACTTAACACATTTGAATTACGGAATGCATCTTTTTAAATAAGAACTTACCTTGAAATGCATTTTATAAATAAACCAATAATAACATACATAGATGGCACTTGAGCACATGGGCAAACTTATAAAACTGTTTTTGAATCTTTAAAATTATGCTTTAATAATAGTCCATTGTCTTATCTCCATCAACTTTATATGGAAGACATCCTACTTTTTTAAGAAAGACTGACAAAACATTATACATGCTATAAGTTTATTATACTTAATTGTGTGACTCTTTGCTAAGTGCTTAAAACTTTCACATCAAGAACAAAGCTTTTCCCATTGAATTTCCAGGGCTGCAATTTGAGGCCAAAGTTTTAAGCCTGTTTAGTGCTGTAATTTAGGGTGAAACAGGCATTTTTAAAAACATGGTTGGTGCATTTACCAGCAGACACCCACCCATCAATGCTACCAGTAGGAACTAAGGACCAACCATCAGGAAATGCTGTACCTGATGCCCCAAAGTTCCCACAGCCTTTTTATACTCAACTCAGTACAGCTTATTAACATGCCATTTTCTTTCTTTTCTTTAACCACAATTTTGGGAGGCTGTGCAACAGGTTGTTAGCACACTAGTCTAGGTGTTTTTAAGACATCACAGACTCCTACAAATGCCCCATCTCCTATATATCATAGGTAAGTGTGACTCACTAAGTTTTAAAACTTTTTTTAGAGATAGGGTCTCATTGTGTTGCCCAGGGTGAACTAAAGCTTCTGGGCTCAAGGGGGGATCTTCTTGCCTCAGCCTCCCGAGTAGTTGGGACTACTGGCACAACCCTGCGCCTGGTTCACTAGCTTTCATATGTAAATTCAGTGATTTAAAATGATCAGTGCAGAAGTTTGCCTTAATCATGAAAATAAAAAGATTATGCTACCATCCCTCAAATTTAAATGGCAATGACTTCTTATATAATAGCTCTTATTTTAACTATTGAACAGAATTTATGAACTGAATTTTGAGGTATAAATATTCAGATATAGTTGAATTTTGATTCTATTACAGCACCCATAACACATAAAAAATGAAGTCTATCAGAGTATTTTTTACATTAAATAGTTATTTTACACATCTAAAAGATGAACTCTCTAGTGATGATTTGTTCACACCAGTCTTGATGACTGTTTGCATATATTATAAAATTAAAAATCAGCACTTTAGCTTTATATCTGTATTAAATTTTAACAAAGTTTTAAGTTGAAGTGTCATTATGTCCTTGCCAGAAAAAAAATTAAAGGAAACGGAAAAAAGTCCATTACTGATCTTAATGGATAGAAACAAGCATTATAAGTCAATCAATCATGGTGATATTGAGTATCCACTCAGTGCTGAAAATGTAGTGGCTATTCAATATCTCCTTGATTCATCAATTGATAATGGTTGCTTCTATCCACTAGCATCAGGCATGTGCTAAAAAAGTTACTAAGAAAAATGGGAGCAAACATCAGTAATTGACCCCTTTGACCATTGGTAACTTATTGTTGTGCTAGGTTTTGGAGTTTTGTTTTAAATTATATGACCCACTGACTACAATCAAATAATGGTATTTGGGGAGATCAAGACATACACAAATAGGAGACATCATATAACCAAACTGTATAATGTAGTTGCACTCTCAATGATAGATGCCACAATGCCAAGCAAGTATCCAAGTAGGTCATTATTGTGCCACAGGTATTTATCTTTACTTCTCTTTGAATAAAACAATATAATGCATCATTATTTTTTCTTTGAATTCTAAGTGACTACAAGCTCTAAATGCAATTTTTAAAAACTAAGTATTTTCTACTTTTAACTTTGAATTATAGATTAATTAGCACTTTACTTATAGCTCCATAGAGAAGTTATTGTCTCGTATATCATATGGAAAATATATTTCAGAGAAATCCTCATTAAACTTACTAAATATTTAGACTTAATTTCCCTCTGTAGGCTCACTATAGTAGTAATTATTTTCTTCTTCCAGTCTGTAATCCTCCCCAGTTTTAATCAGTGTTCTGAGCTTGTTCTTCCATTTGTGGAGTTGGTACAGGACAAGGATTGAGAAGATCCAGCGGAGGCAGAGATAGTCTGTGGTCTTCCATCTCCTCCAGAGAGTGATCTCATCCTATTCTCAGAAAAGACAGTAACATTACACATCTCTTTCCTCCCTCATGATCTAATGGAAAAATATCAGTAAATACTTTGTGGTGCCACAGCTCCAGTCCTGGAATGAAAAGCAAACGGAAAACCAATGTGTGTCTGTTGGCATGCTTTGCCATCCCAGCACAAAAGCAAACACATAAAATTAGAGGCTCACAACCTTACTGAATACCTTAAGTAATACGGAGAGTTAATATAGCTAAGTTTGAATTTTTTTTTTGTTCTTTTTTGTTTTGTTGTGTTGAGTTGGAGTCTTACTCAGTTGCCCAACTGGAGTGCAGTGGCTGCTCCCGGCCACCGCAGCCTCGACCTGCTGGGCTCCAGCGATCCTTCAGCCTCAGCCTTCCGAGTGGCTGGAACTACAGGCGCGCGCTACCACGCCCGGCTGGTTTTTGATTTATCGTAGAGATGAGGTCTCGCCAAGTTGCCGAGGTGGGTCTCGAACCCACGGGCTCAGGCAATCCACTCACCTCAGCCTCCCACAGCAGGAGATTACAGGCTGAGCTACCGAGCCCGGCTCGTTTGAATTGTCTTAACATTTACCTGGAATTGCCATACAATGTTACTCTTGCTCCAAACTTAGAATATTTTTCCTTGAAATACCCATATAAAATGCCACATAACACTGCAAAATAATGTATTACTTCATTTTCACATAGAGTTCAGATTGAGGTAAAACCCTACTGAGGCAAAATCTATTACATAAAACACAAACTACCAGTTCAGGCATTTTATTTATATAGAATTTATTTACCCCATTTCTTCTGTTACCCTCATTTATGCATCTAACTTTCTAGATACTACAAAGATATAATGTATTTTAATAATATATGGAAAAAGCAAAAATGTTGGGAAAAGGTCAACTATAGTCAAGTTCTGCATTTATTAGCAATATGACGTTGAGAAAATGGGTTGGATTTATTTTTATTTTTTATTTTAAAGATCTAGAGTACAATTCCGGGTGAGGTAAACAAATTTTCTTTATGCAGGTACCCTTGTGAATGAGGTGTGGCCCCCCTACCCTGACAGTTTCCCACTACTGTCAATCCCTTTTTTATAGTATTATGATAATTGTTCAAGGTCCACTTATGGGTGAGAACGTGAGGTACTCAGTTCTTTGTGTGATAGATCACCCAGTGTTATAGACTCTAAGTCCATCCAAGTTGCTGCGGAGTTCATATTTTGCCCTTCTTTATGGCTGCATGATCTTCCATTGTGTATATGTACCACATTTTTTTATTCAGTCCTCTTTCAATGGGCAGCATGGTTGGTTCCATGTTTTTGCTATTGTGAATAATGCTGCAGTAAACATGCGTGTGCAGGTATCTTTTTCATAGAGTGATTTGAGTTCCTCCATGTATATTCCCAGTAGTGGGATTGTGTGGTCCTATGGAAGGTCTATTTTAGATCTTTTAGGAATCGCCACACCGTTTTCCACAGAGGTTATAATAGTTTACACTCCTACTAACGGTGTAGAAGTGTTCCCTTTTCCCCGCATCCTCTCCATTTTGAGTTATTGATGATGGCCATCCTTACTAGAGTTAGGTGGTATCTCAGTATGGTTTTAATTTGCATTTCTTTGACTAGTGAGGCTGAAAATTTTTTCATGTATATGTTGTCTGCTTGTATGTCTTCATTTGAGAAGCATCTATTCATATCTTTTGCCCACTTTGTAATGGGGCTATTTGTTTTTTTTCTTTTCAGCACATTTGAGTTCCTTGTAGATCCTAGATGTTAGGCCTTTGTCAGATGTGGAGTTGGCAAATATTTTTTCCCAGTCTGTGGACTGCTCTCTTGATGATTTCTTTGGCTTTGCAGAAGCTTATCAGTTTGATGAGGTCCCACTTGTCTATCTTATCTCTTATGGCATGGGCACTTGGGATTTTGATCAGGAATTGGTTGCCAGTTCCAATTTCCATAACAGTGTCTCCTGCATTTTCTAAGGTTCTTAGAGTTTGAGGTTTTAGTATAATATCTATACTATAATATCTTTGATCCATTTAGAGTTAATTTTTATGTATGGTAATAGGTAGGAGTCTTGTTTTAATCTTCCTCATATGGTCA
>CAUYQG010020579.1:0-20221 GCA_963574415.1 Tarsius wallacei | reverse complement strand
ATGGAATTGTGCTTTTTATTTGGGTTTCTGTTTGCTTATTAGTGGAGTAAAGAAATGCGATTGTCTTTTGCACATTTATTTTATAACCTGAGACCTTGCCAAAGTCCTTTATCAGTGTAAGGAGATTTTTGACAGATTCTCTTGCGTTTTCAAAGACATTTTAAAAATACAAATTTTTCCAATCCATGCACATGGGCTATCTTTTCATTTATTTGTATTTTCTTTACTTCCTCGGTGTTTTATTTTTTTTTCAGCATGCAAGTCTTCCACCGCCTTGGTTAAATTTATTTCTAAATATTTTATTTTTTGTAGCTATTATAAATGTGATTGTTTTCTTGATTTCTTTTTTGGATAGTTCATTTTTAGTGTATAAAAATACTACTGATTTATGTATGTTGATTTTATGTCCTGCAACTTTACTAAATTTGTTTAGTAGTTATCACACTGTTTTTGGTGGAGTCTGTAGGGGTTTCTATGTGTAAGATCATGTTGTCTGCAGTGACAGTTTAACTTCTTCCTTTCTGTTTTGGACACCTTTTATTTTTTTCTCTTGCCTGATTGCTCTGGCTAGGAATTCCAGTACTATGCTGAGGTACATTCCTTCTACATTTAAGAGGTTTTTTGTTTTTGTTTTTGTTGTTTTGGTTATGAAAGGATGTTAAATTTTGTCAAATGCTTTTGCTACTCCTATTGAAATGATCATATGATTTTTGGTCCTTCATTGTGTTAATGTGCCCAGTCATTATAGAGTGCATAATTAATCAACTTATAGTACATTCACCATGTTGTGCAACCATCACCACTAAATAATTGCAAAACTTTTTTATCACTCCCCCAAGACCGTCATCATTAGCCACCTTTGTATGGTGGTACACGAGCATCCAGTGATTATTGGACGCTTCAGAGAGGAACAACTGCATTTTGAATAAAACAAGGGACCAGCATTGAGTTCAGAGGTCTGGTAATCTTTCTTCTCCTGTATTGTAGAGTTTCTAGAACTTCAGGTATTCATTTTAGTACTTGGAGACTTGTAACACTCTTTTTTTTTTTTTTTTTTGAGTTGGAGTCTGACTCTGTCGCCCAGGCTGGAGTGCAGTGGCACATTCACAGCCATCCCAGCGTCAACCTGCTGGGCTCCAGCGACCCTCCACCTCAGCCTTCCAAGTAGCTGGAACTACAGGTGCGCGCTACTATGCCTGGTTACCTTTATTATTATTATTCATTGTAGAGATGAATAATCCTCAGGCTCAGGCAATCCACTCACCTCTGCCTCCCAAAGTGCTGGGATTTCAGGCTGAGCCACCAAGCCTGGCCTTTTTTTTTTTTTTTTTTTAGAATTTCAATTTATCTGAGTAATTGAAAACAAACAGCTGGAGTCTTGGCAAAAGACCATGTGATTCATCTCACCCTTCTAACCTAGTCTTTCACAATATTCCACCATGTAGCCCACCATTCAGCTACTACTACCAATATCCCTGAGCTCCATGCTATATTCAAAATGTTTTCTCTGCCTAGAACACCCTTTCTTGGGACACCCTACTCATTCTTCAAAGCACATCTTCAGGGTCACCTCCTCTATGATGCCTTTCTTGATATTGATCTCCTCTCCCCATTTATACCCATACTATATTGTTTAAACCTCTTTTTAACAGGTGGTCTCCTATCGGAATGACTTAACTTTGTCTGTCTCTGTACCTGCATATGAGCTTCTGGATAATAGGGACAGTGCCCTGTTCATCTTTCAACTCTCCCATAGTTTCTGCCTCAATAAATGTTTACTGAATTGAATTGAATCATAGAATGTGTTACTATGAATTTTGATATTATTTAATTAAAAGAAAGTATTCTTGGGGAAAAGTGATTTGTATTTCTGGAAAAATATACATGTCTTGGGCTTTTTTGGATAAAAGAAACTCAAATCTATTCAAATTATTTTAGGTATTATATAAGCAGATTTTTAAAGAAAGGTAAGAATCCCAGAGTCCCAAAACAAGCTGGAAATCTGGATCTCTAAAAGGAGAGGAGCTGAGGTGATCCCAGGGACCTGCAGCAATAGGGGACTGTGGACCTTCCCCCTAGTGATTATTTTTTCTTTCAGCTAATATTTATTGTGCTCCTATGAAGTGCCAGAGATGGTAGCAGGCCCTGGGCACACAACAATGAGCAAGACTGCGGCCATCTGTGCTCTCATGAGACTTTCATTCTGGTTCCTAATATTAAGGTAACTTGATTCTTCACCCCCACCCTCTTTAGTGTTTCTTAGTTCAAGTTCTTGACGGGAATCTAATTGGCTGTTGAATAGCATTATGATCAATAAGCTCCTTCTGGGTCAGGTGGTTTTCATGGGGGGTGGGGCACGACAGGAGCTGAGAGCTGAACAAGGGGAGGCTGGACACTTTTCTCATAGAGGGGCCAAAGCAGGGTCAGGCATTCAAATTGCTTCATTAAGAAATCATCTTTATTTTACATGATTTGCTAATATTTATGATTCATCTTATGTCCTATAAGCCACCAGATTCCAAAGATGATGCTAAGAAAAGAAAAGTCATTTCATGTGATGACAACATCATGTGTCGCTGTGGGAGGCCAGGACAGTGACCGCTTTAATTTGAAAGCAGGTTCTACCCAAGCAATTAACTCTGTCAGTGAACACTGCAGATAACTTTTGGAGTTGAGAACTTAGAGATCATCTAATTCTGCTGACCTGCTTTCCAGATGAAAAAACTGAGGCCCAGAGGAGGGAAATGATTTGGTCAAGGTGAAGGACCTGTCAATGGCGAAGTAGGGAATGGAACTGAGGTGGCTGCTGTGTTTGCTAGTTCATGCTGTTCGAAGTTCACTCTTTTTTTTTTTCCTCTACCCTCCATTCTTCCTTCTAGTTTTCTTTCCTTTTAAAAACTTTTTAATCAGGTTCTTTTCTTGAATAGTTAAAGCATACAGATGGTTTTTTAAAAACACAGTATATAAAAGTGTACAGGGAAAAGTATTTCTCCCTCCCACTCCAGTTCCTATCCCTAGAGACTACCACAGCTTCTAGCATCTTTTCAGAAGCAGACTGTAGAGTCTAAGCATGTGTGTGCTATTATTTTTTGCCTTGTTATTTTTACCCTATTTTGAAGATCATATATATATATGTATACATACATGTATATACATATATATATATATATATATCAGTAAGGCAGTAATGCTTAAATGAAGTCCATATTTTCAAAAACTTCTCATTTGTTTTAACCACTGTATAGTATTTCATTATTCCATGATATGGAAATGTGGAAATACTGGAATTTATATAGCCAATATTTCACTTACGAACATTTAGACGGGTTTCAATCCTTTGCTATTACAAACAATGCCTTAAAGAACATCCTTTTACATATGTCACTGTATATTTATGTGAGCACCCCTCCCCCCCATTCTCTCTTTCCCATCCAGTGAATTCATAGAATCAGGGAGAATAGAAACAAAATGTAACATTTGGTGGTGGTGTGAATAGAGACATTGGAGACAGACTACTTTGGTCAGGGTTCTTTTAGTTGTAACAGGAATCAATTTGAACTAATTTAAGCCAAAGTGGGAGGAAGGTAAGAAAGTATCACACAGAACCTCCACATCTCAGCAACCAGAAAGCCACCTACAATGTGGTCAGGCTTCGTTGTCTCATTTATGCATCTCTCTGAATTGGGCCCATTTCCCCTTTCTTCTTCCCAACTCTTTTTGTTCCTGTTTGCACAGGGAGGAAGATGGGGATACCCCACAGGACTCCAGTGTCTAGGGGTCCTCGACTCAGAATGTGACTTTTTCTCATTCTCAGAAGGATCCAATTAGCTAGCAAAGTGACCCACATAAAATGCAGATCTGAACTTGTTTCTCTTTACTTAAGTTGTTTTGATGAGGTACCATCAACTATAGAAGATAGTCTGAGCTCCTTAGTAAGGCATTTAAATTCTTTAATCTGACACCCTACTTGCCCTTGGTCTCCTATCTTTTCTACTCAGATACTCCAGCTTCTGACCATGCTAATCATTTTCTTGTCTACACCAAGGATACACAATTTGGCAAGCAGAGTACAGGCCCCACCCCCACTTGGGCACCTCTGTGGAGTCCACATCTCCATAACTAGTCTAAGGGTCTAAAATCAAGGTGTCGGCAGGGCTGATTTCTTCTGGAGGCTGCAGGGGAAAATCTATTTCTTGCCCTTTTCAGCTTTTTGTGTCCTTTTCAGCTTCCTTGACTTGCGGGTCCTGCTTCCATCTTCAAAGAGGATCACTCCAATCTCTTTTCTCATCATGCTTCTTTTTCCTCTTCTGTTGTCAAATCTCCCCTGTCTCCCTTTTACAAGAACACTTGTGATTGCATTTAGAGTCCACTTGGGTAATCCAGGGTGTTTTCCTCATTTTAAGAGCTTTAACATAATCACAACTGCAAAGTCCCTTTTGCAAGAATTGGTTACGTATTCACCGATGCAATGTCCTTCTCTGAGCACATAGGAAGACTACATTTTCCAGCCTTCTTTGTTCTTAAATTTGAGCCATGTGACTGACTTCAGCTACTGGCATATGATGGGGATGATGTATACCACCTTCAGGCCTGGCCAGATAGTGCCCCACGTGATCCTTTGAGCTCTTGTCTTCATCCACATGGCTAGAAGTAAATGATTTCAGGATGGCAATGGATTTCTAAGTCATCATTTATTGTGTTCAGCCACTGAGATTGTGTGTGGTGTGTGTGTGTGTTTTTAATCATGGCAGAGACCTATCCTGACTAATACATCTGTTGTCTATACAAAACTGTAACCTCTAACTTATTGCTTGTTGGCTGTCTAATAGTGGCTTGTTAAGTGAGTGAGAGGCAATTGGATTTGGGATGAGGACATAGGACAGGAGTGGTTAGAGTGACACTAGAGGGCTGTATAATTGTCACTGTGAGAACTGATGAGGGCAAACTAGAGCAGTGACAATGGAGATGAAAGGAAAGAAAGAACTTGGTATTTACTAAGGAGGAAGAATTGACAGGACTTGGTGAATGATGGGGTATTGGAGTTGAGATGCAGTGTGATATCAAAGACCTCTCAGTTTACTGACTTGTACATGGGGCTGGATATTGGTACACTGAACTTTCAAATGTCCATAGGTTTTCTAAATATGTAGGTGAAAACACAGCTCATACAGTTCTATGTGACTGTCACTTTGGTTGCAGTAGAACTCATGTGTGGGTCAGCTTCTCCTTGAATATTGATGGCTGGGCAGTCTTGCTGCTCTGGAGATTTTCATTCTACTGTGGTTGTTAGTAGTTGGGATTTAAGCTGTATGGTAGGTTGATACTCTGAATGACTGCAGTCATTCATATATCCCTACATGTATGCCCCCTTTTCAGAATAACTTTGTGGCTCTTTCCATCAAGAAAAGAAGTCTGTTTCTCCACCCCTTGAATCTGGACTGGCTTTCTGGCTTGATTCAGCAAATAAATAGAATATGGCAGAAGCAATGAGGTAATCTGTTCTTACACTGGGTCTCAGTAGGACTTGTATGCTTTCTCTTGATTTTTGAGAACTTGCCTAGCTACTACGCAAACAGCTGGGCTAGCCTGATGCAACAGGAGAGACTTCACGGAGTAGAGAAGAACTGTCCCAGCTGAAGCCCATGCCAGGTCAACCAGTACCCAGGTGACCTGGCAGTTGACAGCAAATGCATGAGTGAACCTGGCCAAGATCAGAAGAGTTTTGCAGCTGAGACCAAGCTTAGTTGCCAACCCACAGAACAGTTAATTAATTAAAAATTGTTGTTTTATGCCACTAAATTTTAGGGTGATTTGTTACATGGCAAAAGCTAACTGATACTTTCTGTTTTTATAGGATTTTAAACAGAAAGACAGATGTCTGGGGAGTAAATAGCTGTGGGGTTTTTGTCTAGTTTCAGCTGAATAACTCAGGATACAAGTTCTTTTAGTCAATCTAGTTGGAAAATGTATGATTCCAAACCCTATTTTTGGTTTCACAAAACAGTTGTAGGGAATTAAATTATTTTGATAATTTCTTCAGCTTATGACTTCACTTGTAAACAAAAGACATTCTAAATTAGTGGTCTCAGACTCAGATTTTTATCTATAATAAAATGACTAAAATATCAGGGTCATTTAACCCCAATTAACAGGTTTGCTAATTTTTTCTTGGTAAGATTTCTTTTTAATACCACACACACTCCCTCCCTTTGTGTTAGACATAAAACTAACACTACTTGAAGAAGAAAGTGAATTGTAATACAAATACAGTGTCCAAGAAATAAGAAAAGGCATTTATTGAATACATTTT
Source organism: Tarsius wallacei (assembly GCA_963574415.1). NCBI lineage: Eukaryota > Metazoa > Chordata > Mammalia > Primates > Tarsiidae > Tarsius > Tarsius wallacei. Next base: position 13,911 of record CAUYQG010020579.1, on the reverse strand, counting down.
ACCAATCTTATTTTTTTCTCCATTTTCTACAGATTGGTAAAAACTTTAACATGTATTGATATTGCTCTAGCACCTGATACTTATTTTGGAAACTTATTTTGGAGAGTATCTACCAAAATTATTTCTGCTGCTTCTGAATATGCTTACATATAGTTAATTTATGACTGCGTAAAAGTCACCACCCTGAAAAGTCCTCCTTTCTTGTATAGGCGGAGCTAATCATCCTCTCCTAAGTTCCCATAGGTTTAACCTCTATTTCTGCTAGAGTTGCATCACCCATTTACAGGACTGGCTGCATAATTGGTGATGCTCAGTGCAAGGATCAAAATGATTTTCCCCATTGTAGCGCATTAATCCAAGCATGAGACCCTTCCAGCAAGAAGCCCTTGGGGCTGCACAGATCCTTGCCAATAAAACTTTTTCCTGTCTCTGACAATTTTGAGATTCTGGAGGGCAAGGATCTTGTCTCAGTCATGTGTCTTCCCAGAACTCAGCAGAGCCTAACACATTGTTACCCTTCAGGTTCACTGTAGTAAGAGTGACCGTTTATTCATCTCTGCTGAGATTCCATTCACTGTAGCAAGTACTTGATACAAAGTATCAACCATCTGTAACATTCCTTGGAGGAGGCACTATTCTTATTCCTATACAGGTGAGGAAATTGAGGCTTGGGGAGATTAAGCAATTTATTCAAAATCGTGTGTCTCCTATAAGAAAGAACCAGAACTTAAACATTGGCATGACTCAGTAGTTCTCAATCAGCTTTGCCCCTCAGGGGACATTTGGCAATGTCTGTCAACATTTTTGGTTGTCACAACTGGGGGATGCTACTGGCATCTAGTGGGTAGAGAGGCCAGGATGCTGCTATACACCTACAATGCACAGGACAGCTGCCCCCCAACACAGACGTATCCACTCCAAAATGTCAAGAGTGCTGATATCGAGAAACCCTGGCCTGATGCCAAAGCCTGTGCCACCTAAACTTCAGTTTTTAATACCACTTTGTATTCTTTTCTTTAGTTCTGTTTTTTATTTGTAAGTACCATAATGTATTTTTAAAATTTTTCTTAATTGACTTTACATGATATACTTTAAAGAATTAACTATACCTTAAGCATTTGTGCAGGTGAATTCATGTTTGATGTGTTATTATTTTTTCTTTTTTTTGGAATAAAGTATCTTTTTTTTAGATGTGGTGTACAGTTCAGGGGTAGGTATACAAATGTTCATTATGCAGGTACCTTTGTGAAAGAGGTGTGCTCCCCCCTTCTCTGGCAGTTTTCCACTACTGCCAATCCCACCCCACCCTGGGCAGTTTCCCTCTAGTTATTCTTTTCTAATACACATTGAAATATAGGAAGATCACTGTTGGGGGTGCCACCCCAAATCATCTTCCAGACCACCACCAGTTTGGGAGAGCCATACTTCAGACCTACTTTTTCTATAAGACTTTCCTTATCTCTTCAGAAGGAGAGAATAAAATACTTCAAATCAGCATGTTGCTTGAAACTGGCAAGGTGCTAGCTACATTTTGCTTCTGTTTCATCTCTATTTTCTCAAGACTAACTGTTGCTTAGAAACCTCTTTGAAACCCTCAAAGCCACCTGGTGAGGACGATTAACAAACCACTCATTTGGGTGAGGACCACAGCACATATAATTTAATTTGTTGAGTTGCTTATGGACATTGGTTTGCAATGTCCTGGTAAGCAAGCATCTTTTTTTCCATGGCTTCCTTCTCTAATTGTCGGGGAGGACAATTGCATTCTTGTTGCCATGTGTACTGCAGTCTGATATAATTAGGGCTAGAGCAAATGAAACTCTTCTTTAGATATTAGAAGTGTTTGTGTTGTAAATTATAATGCCATCATCTCTTTCATAGAATGCACTTCTATTAAGAGCTGCGTTTTAATTTTAACACATTTGCATGAATTCATTTGGGTATGGGGGGGCATTTGATGATGATATCTCATCGTCTGTAAACTTGCCAGGAGTTTCAATAAGGTTGTTTATAAGCCCCTCCCTTCCAGGAGCCCTGAAATAAATACCTTCTCACTCACATGTTCCATACAGGGGCATGTTCCCAATAATTACACATTTATTAGGAGGCAGTAGTGGCTATATTTCCTGATGTGACATGCTCAGAGGAAACTCATACCTTTCCTTGCAGTGTAAGATGAACCAAGATGATTTCTTTCTCCTTTCAATATTTTTCAAAGGCTTGGGAAACAGGCTTGGACACAGGGGCAGCCACAGCCATAGCAGACAGGGGCAGAACGGGAGTCTGGTTTGGGAAAAGCTCATGGGAACAGGAGGTTTAGGGTTTAGAATCACTGGCACATAAGCTACGCAGGGTGGCTTCCATCTGCTGCTTTCCCAAGCACAGTCCTGCACTCTTCTAGACACGAACAGGGGGCAGTCCCTGTTAATTAAAGCCAGGAGCAACAGCCAGAGTCTGTCTCCTCTGAGGACAAGAGTCAAATGTCCTGGTGATGGGCAATATTTTACACAGATTGGAGGCAGATTCTGAAATGGACTTTTCTGTCCAGATTTTGTCTCTTTTCTCTGAAGTTTTTTTTTTTTTGGTTTTTTTGTTTTTTTTCAAATCAAATTTAGAAGTGCCTTAAAACACTCAACCCTTGCAGGAAGGTGTCTGGGTCCTATTGTTCTACCATGTCCCTGGTGAACAGCTCCCTGATGCTTGCTGGGAAGTACCATGATGGGGTGCAGTGGGGGGAGATGTGGAGAGAGAGTCCTGGGTGAGGAGGCTGCTGTCCATATCGAGCTCTGGCTTTACCATCTGCTGGCCATGTGATCTCCCACAAAGCTCTTCCCCTCTCTGAGACTCAGCTCCCTGGACCATAGGCAGCCTTCTGGAGCCCTTTCCATTTTTGATTTACTGTGTAGAAGTCTCACAACAACTTCATGACATGTCATGTCAGCAAAAACTCCCCAATCTATGCCCTGAGTGTTCCTGTCCTCGCTTGGTTTATGACAGAGTCTTTCCTTAAAAAAAAAAAAAAAAAAAAAAAAAAAATTAATTATTTAATTAATTTTAAAATTTCTTGTAGAGTCTTGCTATATTGCCTAATCTGGTCTCAAACTCCTGGCCTCAAGCAATCCTCCTGCCTTAGCCTCCCAAAGTGCTGAGATTATAAATCTTAACTCATTAATTAATATAGCCCAGACATATTTTTTTGAACACTTACCATATCTAGCACTGTTCTAGGTGGTAGAGAACACAGTAAGAGAGTCAAAGCCCTTTCTATTACAGACTTCACATCTCATACGGGCAGGCAAACAAAAAATATACATGTAGGTAGGGAGTTTGGAGATCTGTTTTATGCAGTGGTTAGAATGCAGGCTCCAGACACAGATTTCTTGAGTGAAAATGTCAACTCAGGCACTCCCTGGGCTAAGCTACCCTGGGCCACTGGTTTGACTGCTTGGGGTCTCAGTCTTTTTCTCGTGGTGTAGGTCTGGCCATACCACCTAAGGGACAGAGTGTTACATGAGATCTGTCCCTCAGTGGTTCAGCAAATGTTTCCAGAGTGCCTGCTAGGCACTAGGCACTGCTCTGAGCTTCTGTGAGGAGGTGCTTTTAGAAAAGGCAAGCTTAGTGGGTATGTCGGAAGAACTGAATAAATGTCTGCTCTCATTAGCTCTCACACACCAATGCTTGTGTTTGTAGGACTCACAGGGTGGTGGTGGGCGTGGGTTGCCAGTCATGACAGACTTGCCATGCTGTACTATTTTGGGGATCCTATTATAAGGAATGTGATGAATTTGGATGAAAGAATCCCATACCTTCTCCAGGTGGGTCTGGGATATAATACTCCCACATTCACTCTGTAATTGTTGTCTCGATGTGTGTTTGCAAATCTTTTTTAAAACATCAAAAGGTGATGCTTCTTCAAAGAGTTAGTCAAATTCCCTCTCATTTGGAGAAAACTTACAATAGAGTCTCCATAAATCCTCCATGCCTTTTCAGTGAAGGGGACCCTAGTATATCATTTTACACGTGGCCCAACTTCTTGGTTCTTTGAAGATGCCCCGAGAAGCCCCTGAGTGAGACAAATGGAGGGGAAGCGCTGGAAACACCGACTTCCTGCAAATCGCCTAGCCGACTGGAAAGTGCATACTTAGTTAATGCAATTAAAAAACAAAACGCCGGGGCGTGTGGAGATCTAAATTTGGTGTAGCAGCTTTGGTGCAAATCCTGTTTTGGGGCTACTGGAGTTAAATTCAAGCAGAGGAGTGAAAGAAGTGGGAGAAATGGGAGCGGGCCTACGGATAGCTGGAATCCGCTAGGAGAAAGGGCAGATTTGGAAACAGAGGAGACGGGAGGCCGGAAGATGAGGAGGCCAGGCCAAGCTCCGCAGCCCCCGGTGAGGATGTCCGGGCGGAGGTGGGGGGTGGGGGGGTGGCGGTCCGTAGGACAGGGGTCGTCGGGGGCCGGGAGATCAACGCGCGGGCTCCAGATACCGCAGGGTGGCTGAAGCTCGGGTGCCCAGGCCTTGCGCTGCGCCTGATCCCAGCGCACAGAGGCGGCGCGCGGTGTGCCCTCCTGTGGAGCGCCGGGAACGCTGCGGGAGCGAAGAGGGATCGAAAGCTGCAGGTCCGAAGGGCTGGGGCGTTCCTAGGACTGAACTTCCAGGAACGCCATTGCCATAGCCTTGTCCACTGTCCCTCCCTACCCTCTGACCTTTGGCTAGTTCATCCTAAACTCCTCTCCCAGGGATGCGTGTCCCCGGCCTGGGGGCTTGCCTCTTCTTCCCAGGTCGGCCCTCGTCCTCTCCTCGGCCTGGGGAGTTGAACCAACCGACTTGCGTGCCTGGCTGGAGGGCACAGCCGGGGGAGGGACAAGGCGGCGCCGCACACCTGGAATGAGTGATCTGGACCAGACCACCCAGTCTGTCTTGGAGTCAGAAACCATCCATTATGTCCTCATGCTCTCCGAGTCACCCCTTCCCCGGTGGGCAGATTGCGGCCGCAGCTCCAGCACACGCACCCCTGAAAAAGCCTCGGGTTGAGCGGCCTTTGCCCTCCGGACAGGTCTGAGCCGCGCCTCCTACCCGGAGAGGGCGCAGGAGGTCCCTCCGCCGTCCTCCACAGGCCGGGAGATACGAGCTTTTCCTCCGGCTGCGGCGGCTGCCGAGCTCGCTCCTCCCCGCCTGCCCGCCTGGCTCAGCTCTGCACGCCCCCCAACTCGCTCCCGCCCGCCCGAGTCACCTCTCCCGCGCTCCCGCCCCTCCAGAGCTCGCGCCCGCCCCCCCCACCCGCGCCTCCTCTGCCCGCCCTCCTCCCCCTCCCCCTTCCCTCCTGCCCTCCCTTCATTCCACAAGTGTCGCTTCGCTCCCTCCAGCGCAGTTGGCGAGCTGGAGAGGGGAGAGGGATACAGCTATCGGGTGCGGGGCAGCGAGTCCGGAGCCGCCGGCCCAGGCGAGGCGCGGACAGACCGACTCTCCCCTGCTCTCCGCCCCCGCCTCCCCCTGTGGCCGGCTGGACCTGCACCCCGCGCTTGCCCCCGCTCATCCTCCCTCCGCCCGCCCGGCGCGCTCCTCCCTGGCCGGCCCCTCGGCGCGAGGCGCGCTGGAGGCGAACGCGGGCTGAGCCGAGCGCAGTGGCCGCCGACCACCGAGCGCCCCGCGCCGCTCCCTGCATGTGCGGCCCGCGGCGGCTCGCAGCCCCCGGCAGCAGCCTCGGCAGCTTCGGCCGCGCCTCGAGAGGCGGCTGCAGCGGCTCCAGCGGCGGCCGAGCGGCAGAGCCCGGGCTGGGAGACACCATGCGCCGCGTCCTCCGGCTGCTCCTCGGCTGCTTCCTCACCGAGCTGTGCGCCCGCGTGTGCCGGGCGCAGGAGCGAGCGGGGCACGGGCAGCTGGCGCAACTGGGCGGCGTGCTGGTGCTGGCGGGGGGCAACCGCTCCGGGGCCGCCTCCGGGGAGGCCGGCGAGGGCGCCGAGGTATCGGACGCGCCCCCGACCCGGGCGCCCACGCCGGACTTCTGCCGGGGCTACTTCGATGTCATGGGCCAGTGGGACCCGCCGTTTAACTGCAGCTCGGGCGACTTCATCTTCTGCTGCGGGACTTGTGGCTTCCGATTCTGCTGCACGTTTAAGAAGCGGCGGCTGAACCAAAGCACCTGCACCAACTACGACACGCCGCTCTGGCTCAACACCGGCAAGCCCCCCGCGCGCAAGGATGACCCCTTGCACGACCCCACCAAGGACAAGACCAACCTGATCGTCTACATCATCTGCGGGGTGGTGGCCGTCATGGTGCTCGTGGGCATCTTCACCAAGCTGGGGTTGGAGAAAGCACACCGGCCCCAGAGGGAGCACATGTCCAGGTGGGCTGCCTCCCCCTCCTCCCCGCCCTCCCCTCTGGGTTTCGCTCTCCCTCCTCTCTCCTCCCTTCCTTCCCCCAGGCGATGGCGCTCCCCCCGCATCCTAGCCTCCCAGCTGGGGGATGTCACCCGGGAAGCCAACTTTGGCTTGAAGCGCGGGGAAGGGGCGCTGGGCTCTGTACAGGTGTGGGGCTGAGCGTGTGTGTGTGTGTGTGTGTGTGTATGTGTATGTGTGTGTCCGTCCTCTCGTCCTCTGGCCGCCCCCTCCCGCCGACGGATTGAGACGCACTTGAGACACACAGGCTGGGAGCCCCGCAGTCTTGGGTTTGGGGGAGGGGGTTCACGGGGCCCCGTGGATTCCAGAAGCCATCCCCTAGGTAAACAGGGGCAGGTGAGCCTGAAAAGGAAGGGGGGCGTGTGTGATCCCGCGCGCGTGTGTGTGAGGGAGGTAGGGAAGACTGAGTGCCGCCCGCAACTCGTACGACTCGCGAAAATGAGGCAAAGGGGGGGTGGAATGAGGGGAGGGCGAGAACAAAAGCCTCGCTAGGAGGGGCCGCCTCGCTTTCCCTGAGCTCTTCGGCGCCTGCAATTGGGACCTCAGCTGCCTCCGTCCCTTGACCCACTGGTCCCTCAGCTGCCTCCGTCCCTTGACCCACTGGTCCCTCTCTCCCGCCACTGCTTCTCCCCGGGCCTCTCCGCTGCGCCCTTGGCCCGGGCTTGGCGGAGACCCGGGCCCACTCCCCGCGCGCCTTCACGCTCCAAACACCCTGATTCGTCAACTTTCCCGTTTTCCTTGTTCATTATGCAAGTCCCAGCACGGGCAAGTCTCAGCAGATGGGAAGAGGCATTTGAGGATTAATGGAGCTATTTGCCTTTTTCCTTCTTTCTAAGTGTCTAAATGGGTTCGCACAACTCAGTAACTTTGGAGGCGGAGGACGCAGCCACCAGCGCTGAGCCCCCGGCCAGCTGCGGGAGAGGCGAGGGGCCGGTGTGAGGTCCGGGCGGTCGAGCAACCGGATGGCCGGGGCGCCAGCTTCAACTGTCCTCTTTCCTTCTGAGTCTGGGCAAAGGAGTCGCAGCGTTTTCCGCTCCCCCGCCCCCCGCGTCCCCTCCACTGGGGGCCTGTGTGCGCGCGCGTGTGTGTGCACGCGCTCCGTGTGCATGCCTAAAAAATCTGAACAAAGAGACCCACCAAAAATAGGCGAAGGAACATCACCACCTCACTAGTAATTATTTTCTATTTATACGCAGAGAATCCGATGGATTTTTTTGCCCCCAGAATGGAGGGATTTTGGGGGAGAGGCGAGGAAGTTCTTCTCGGTTTGGGTCATCAGGGAGTTGTGGGTGGATGTGTGTCTTGCCACACAGAAGTAAGCTCCGGGGGGCTTTGAGAAACCCTGACATACTAAAGGAGTCAAGCGCGGGCCCCGCCCACCTCTTGCAGGGTGTCCTGTTAATCGCCCCACCGTCCCGGCCAGTCCCGGTTAATTCCCGGGGTCTGCGTTAAGGTGAGGGGCGGGACTGCGGCTGCTGCGGTGTCGCCTTGGTAGGGAAAGATCTCGGAGACAGGTAGGCTGCCTTGCAGATTCGGGTGAACTGCTGAAATCTCCATCCCTTCCTGGCAAAGCAGCTCTTAAAAGAGCCATCCTGGGCAACCCCCTCAGGTTCTCTCCCACTCTGGGAGCCTTTCTGTCTTCTCTGTAAATCCTGCTTTAAAAAAAAAAAAACTCATCCTTGGAGGTTGGCGGGGGCGCGGCGGGGGAGGAGGGGTGGGTGGGCAGGTGGGGAGAGAGGCTAACCTTGAGGCGTCTAGGGGGAGAAAGCAATGCTGGATCAAGTCCTCTTTGATCTCGCGAGACAGCCCTCCACAAGGTGCCCAAAAGCCCAGCAGGGATCCAGCTCCCTGGTCCTGCCCTCTTGCAGTTCTGCTGGTGGAAAAAATGACTACAGTTAAGCTGGTTGCAGCTACATTCTTCTTCCCTTACCGGGAAAGGTCTGCGTGAAGGCAGAATCAAGGGGCAGGCATCCAGTCCTTGGGCACAGAGCCCCGGGTCCTCCCAGTATGATTTTTGAGGATACCAGAAGGAGTGGAAGGGCAGACTCTTGAAAAGAAGGAATGGTTGATTTATTCCTGACAGCTTCCAAGGTATGCTTTTCAACTCTCGCTGCTGTTTAGATCACCTGGAATGCTTAAAAAAAAAAAAAAAATTCAGCTCTAGGATGGGACCTGAGTGTCAGTACTGTGGAGGAGTACTCCAGGTGATTCTAATGTTCAACCAATCACTGTTAAAGAAAAGGAACGAACACTGGCTGAGCACCGTACTAGGTGTGTGTGTGTGTGTGTGTGTGTGTGTGTGTGTGTGTGTGTGTATCATTTAGTTCTCACAACTACCCTAGGAGACAGGTGCTATGCCCATTTATGTGCAAGGATATCATGGCTCAGGTAAGGCGCCTTGTCCAAGGTCACACAGTTAAAAAATTGTGCAACCCCTAGTCTCCTGGCTCCAGCCATGTCTGAGACATGTTTTCAGATCGAGTGAACTTCAGAATCTGGAACAGTGACCTAAGGTGCAGATTCTTGAGTTCTGTCCACAGAGATTCTGAGTCAATAGGTTCAGGGTGGGCCCTAGAAGTCTGCAGTTAACTACCCCCCTCTTCTTTCCTCCCTTCTTCCCTCTCTTTCTTATTTCCTTTCTTCCTTCCTTCCCTTCTCTTCCCTCCACTCCTCTCCTTCTTCTTCCCTTTCTCTCTCCCTTCCTTCCTTCTTTCCTTCCTTCATGGCTCTGAGATAAAGATGTCTACACTTTGGGGAAACAGTGGTCTTGGGTTTCGGAATATATTACAGGACTGAGGAATGAATACATTAACCCAAGAGTAAGGAGACGGGCCAATGCGACTCTTATTTGCATTCTGTTGCTTGTCTCTCCACCTACGTAACATTTCAGGGGTGCTGGGGCTGCCCCAGGTGCCTGCCAAATGCAGGTGGTTGATCATTTGCGGTTCCAGCCATGGCAATAGACTCATGAACTTTTGCCTGTTGGTGCTGAGGGATGTTCCAGTAGGCACCGGCACACCAGGCTCATCGTCCAAAAGGCCACTATAAAGCAAGGCACCTTCCAGGTGAAATTAACCTGCCCGCCTCTTAATTTTTGTCTGGAGCTGTAAGAGTCACCGACATGGGGTTTGTCCTCATCTCACCTGAAAGCACCTTTTCAAAGACATGAAGCTTGTTGCCACTCCCCCATGACAAACTTTGCAGAGGCCTCCAAGATGTCAGTTCACAGGCTCAGAGTCTGGGAATGTGGCCTGCTTTCTTTTGAGCTGACTGAGACTGAGGAAAGGAGAAAGACAGCACTCCAGGAAGGAGGTGGGGGAGGCTCATGTGATCTTGTAAGAACCTGTAATGCCCATTCAGCAGCTGTAAGAGCAGCCACAGTCAACCTCTGCTTATTGGAAGGAATGGTGGCAAATGGTAACAAGCTATGGGTACCAAACCACAAGGACATGTCTTGTTTGGTATATAAGGTATTTCCTCTCTTCCTTATTCCTCTTCTTCCCTCCTCCTCCTTCTCCTCTTCTTTTCTTTTTTTCTTTCTTGAGTTGGAGTCTCATTCTGTTGCTGAGGCTGGAATGCAATGGTCTGATCATGGCTCCCCACATCCTCTACTTCCTGGGCTCTGGCAATCTTTCTGCCCCAGCCTCCTGAGTAACTGAAACTGCAGGTGTATATCACCATACCCAGATAATTTTTTTGATTTTTTTTTCTGAAGAGACAGGGTCTTGCTATGTTTCCCAGGCTGGTCTCAAACTCTTGGCCTCAAGCAATCCTCCTACCTCAGCCTCCCAAAGTGCTGGGATTACAACCTGGTAGGTATTTCTATTTGTGTGTTTTTATTTAAAAGTTTTCCTCATTTTTTTTTCCTGTGAAATATTTTAAACATACAAAAAACTTGAAAGAATACTAAAACGAACTCTAGTATATCCTCCATCTAGATAGGGTTTCTCAAACTTAGCACTATTGACACATGAAACTGGATACTCCTTTGTTGTGCATGAGCTGTCCTGTGCATTGTAGGATGTTTGGCAGCATCCCTGGTCTCTACCCACTAGATGCCAGTAGCACACACCCCACACTCCAGTCATGGCAGTCAAAAATGTCTCCAGACTTTGCCAAATGTCATCTAGGGGCAAAATCATGCTAAGTTGAGAACTACTAATCTAGATTGAACAATTATTAGCATTTTGACATATTTGCTTTAATGTTCTTATACTCTCTCCATATGTTTTTGCTTTCCCTCCCTCCCTGCCACTCTCCCTTTCTTCTTTCCTTCCTTCTTCCCTTTCTTACTTCCTCTCTTCCTTCCTTCTCTACTCATCTCTCTTTTCTTTCCTTCTTTCCTTCCTTTATTCCTCCTCCCATTCACCTTTCTTTTCCTCCCCTCCCCTCCTCTCCACTCTCCTTCCCTCTTCTTGCCTTCCATGCCTTCATTTCTTTCCTTTTCCCTTCTTCATTTCTTTCTCTTAGGCTGAAACATAAGAAAATAAATTGCCGACTTGACATAGTCCCCAAATACTTCAGCATGGATCTCCTAAGAACAAGGACATTCTCCTACACACCACAATTCCATTATCATACCCAAGAAAAGGACAAAAATTCCATAATATCATCAAATATCCAATCATATTAAACATTTCTCAGTCATCCCAAAAATGTCTTTTAGAGCCTTTTTCCCCCCCTCAAATAAGGATACAGTCAAGACTCATTGTATTTGGCTGTGAAATCTCTTTAGTTGCTACTATGCATGGCATTTTAAAACCAAGTTAGGATCAGTTGCCAATGTCTAAAAATGGGGAGATTTCACACACAAATCCAGATTTCTGATTTCTTCTGAGATTTCAGTAGGTCTAGTGACATTGGACTTGCCTTTTCACACAGCAACCATTGGTTGCCGCTGAGTGGTGTCTGCCCCCTTTAGGAAGCTCTTGGGTTCATCTCAGTTGACACCTCCACCCAGTTCACTGGGCTATGTTTCTGGCAGCCCCTAGAGAGTCAGTCAGGCTGATGTGAACAGCACAGGCTTCAGTCAGACTGCCTAAGAGTCAATTCCAGCACAGCCACTTAATAAATGTGTGACCTTGGGGAGGTTGCCTCACCACGCTGAGTCTCAGATTCTTGTCTGGAGGTTGAGGGTTCAGAGACAGGGCTTAAAGCAATTAACACAGAACCTGTCACAAAGTCACTGTTCAGGAATTATCACCCTTTTTCATCATTCCTATTATTGGAATTTTCTACCTCTTGTCTACTGAAGAGAGTGACGATTTAGTCTGGATCTTGGTGGACCTTGCTCTGCTATATTTATTTAGCTGTGTGATACTGGCCAAGTCTTCTAACCTCTCTGGACTTGTATGTGACTCTGAGTGGAGGGTGGGGGTGGCTGGCAGGTTCAGAATAGGATGAGAAGTCTATGTATGATTACATTAAATGCACTGCAAAGTGTTGGTCTAGGTGATGCTGAAGAGCTCTTGCTGGGTTAGTGGTTTTGCTGTAAGCTTAAATGTAAGTCCTCATTTAATTTCACACCCCTCCCCTGTGAGGGGGGCTCTGTGACAATCTGCCATTTACATAGGCACAGGTTGCTTTCCAGGAGGGTGAACACACCCTTGGTGACTGGAGGAGTCAAACTTCAAACCTAGGCAGTCTAAGGTGGAGTGCAGATCCTTGACTGCTAGGCTGCACTGCTTTTGAGAACAAACCTGCAGGACTTCCAGTCTCCTGAGATCATAAAGAAGTATGTAGTGCTCTGCAAATAACAGCGCATATGTCAGGGCCAGGGCAGGAAGCCACTGTAAGATCAAGGCTAACAATGTTTTCTGCATCTGCCCCTGGCAGGTGCACACATCTTGGTGGAGGTGTCAGTAAGAAATGACTTTGGGGATGGAATCATGTTTGAAGCTCCCTACATTTGAAGCCAGTAGGGAACACATGCTATTATTTTGTCTACCTTCAAACAGAAGTGGAAATTCAGTTGGCAAATTGTGTAGTACAGTGTCCTGTGTGTTTTTTAAGCATGCTTTGGAAGAGCTGGCGTCCTTTGCAAAGAAATGGCATCAAATGATAAATTTACTTCCTTCTCTTGTTGTCCAATTTCTCTCCCATTGCCCATCTTTCTATACATTTGTGGCTATGGCTCTGACCATCTTCCCAGGCATGCATATACTGTTGACCATGGGCAAGTCTTTAAGTTACGTATTTTACCTTGCAGGATATATTTGCTTCTCTTTGGGCACTGAGTCCTTGCAGTTTAAAAGTCAACTTCATTGAGATATAATTTAGACAATAAAATGTACACATTGTGAGCGTACAGTCTGATGAACTTTGTCAAATGTCTACACCTGTGTCACCACTAACTATAGAAAGTTCACTCATGCCCATTGCCTTTGCATCCTTGAAAAATAAATGATGCTTCTTGTACAAGAAGAAATGTAAGTCAAAGTGTAAGTCAAAGCATAATTTGGGCCTTGGGACCCCTGGAGGCTTTGAAGAAAGATACTGACCTCTGTTTGAAAATATTGGGGTCATATATTTGCTCACTGTAATTGGAAGAAAAAGAGATACAACATTTTCTTTTTGCTCCTCGGATATGCTAAGCTCATTCCCCCACTGGAGGTGTTGTATGGCTCAAATTCTCTTTTGTTTGACTTTGCATGGCTGGCTTCTCCTCATCATACAGGTCCCAGCTCCAGTATCACCTTTTCCAAGAAGCCTTCCCTGACTACCCAAGCTTAGTAGTCCCCATAGCACCTCCACATGCACCAGCCTACCACTCAATGTTATTGGCTTCATTTTACATTACAATCTGAAATTAACTTACTAGTTTACTGGTTTATAGTTTATTGTCTGTGTCCTTTTACCACAGCAGGAGAGTGCAGGGACAATAATTGTTTCCTCTACTCCCCTGTTGTATTCTGAGTGCCTTGTACAGGACTTGGCAAATATGAGTTCTGGTTTCTGATATCCTGGTTTACACAGCATAAGAAAGTGTCTCCCCATTTTTTCATTCATCCATTCATTCATTCAATGGGTATTTATTGAACACTTACCTTATGCCAAGCTCTGTGCTGAGAGCTATGAGAGAACAGTGTGGTACAGATTTTTTCCCTCCCCTCACAGAGTGAACAGCCAAATATTGGGAGGCAAGTAACGCTTAAGGAAATATATAAGAACTTTGGCACTAAATTGAACCTTTGAAATTGCCAATATCAAATTTTCAGTCCCAAAATGGCAATGTTTCAACATAATTGTTCTGAATTGGGTGAAGAGATGTCAAGGAAAAGTGTAGCCTCTTCAATAAGGTACCTGTACTAGGCAGGATTTCCCAGAGAAACAGAACCAATATGTAAAGACATTTATTTATTTATTTATTTATTTTGAGTTGGAGTCTCACTCTGTCACCCAGACTGGAGTGCAGTGGCCGCTCCCGGCCACCGCAGCCTCGACCTGCTGGGCTCCGGCGATCCTTCCGCCTCAGCCTTCCAAGTAGCTGGAACTACAGGCGTGCGCTACCAC
>CAUYQG010020578.1:0-15598 GCA_963574415.1 Tarsius wallacei | reverse complement strand
CTCTGTCCTGTTCCATTGGTCTATGTGCCTATTCCTGTACCAATACCATGATGTCTTGGTTACTGTGGTCTTGTAATAAAGTTTATCATCTCATCTCGGCCTCCCAAAGTGCTGGGATTACAGGTTGAGCCACCGAGCCTTGTCCACTTTGTTTCTTTTGCTGAGGATTGATTTGGCTATTCTTGATCTTTTTTGTTTCCATGTAAATTTCTGTATTGTCATTTCCAGTTCTGTGAAAAATAATGTTGGTAATTTCATGGGTATTTCATTGAAGCTGTAGATGGCCTTGGGTAGGATGTACATCTTGATAATATTGATTGTTAAGTCCATGAGCATGGGAAGTTTTTCTATTTGATTGTGCTATCATACCTTTTGTTACATCTTTAAGCTTTCTGTACTAATTCAGGGAACTGTAAAGTATGATATAAATGTACTTTTGCATCTTTTTACTTTTATTTTTATTGTAAAGATGTGGGGTACAATACAGTGTTAGGTATACAAACGCTGATTATTCAGGTACCCTTGTTGATAAGGTATGCCTATCCCTCCCCTAGCAGTTTCCCTCAACTGCAAATGCCACCCTACCTTCCCTGACAGTTTCTCACTATTGCCAATCCCTTTTATAATTGTTCAAGGTCCACTTATGAGTGAGAACATATGGTACTCTATTCTTTGTTTCTGTGGTAGATCACTGAGTATGATCGACTATCCATCCAAGTTGCTGCAAAGTCTATATGTTTGTCCTTCTTTATGACTACATAATATTCCATTGTATATATGTACCACATTTTTTTATCCAACCCAGCTTCAGTGGGCAACATGATCGGTTCCATGTTTTTGCTACAAACATACGTGTGCAGGTATCGTTTTTGTAGAATAAGTTGAGTTCCTCCAGGTATATTCCCAATAGGGGAATTATTGGGTCATATGGAAGGCCAATTTCTAGTTCTTTCAGAAACTGCCACACTGTCTTCCAAAGAGGTTGCACTAGTTCGCATTCCCACCTACAGTGTAGAAACGTTCTTTTCTCTCCACATCCATGCCAGCATCTGTTGTTTGCTTTATTAATGATGGCCATTCCTACTGGGGTTAGGTGGTATCTCAATGTGATTCACATGCTGAAGATTGAAACAGGATCCCTACCTATCACCATACACAAAAATTAACTCTAAATGGATCAAACACCTAAACATATAACCTCAAACTATAAGAATCTTAGAAAGCACCAAAGACACCCTTATGGAAGTTGACACTGGCAACCAATTCCTATTCAGAACACTAAATGCGTATACCTTAAGAAATAAGACAGACAAGTGGGACCTCATCAAACTAACAAGCTTCTGAAAAGCAAAAGAAAGCATCAAGAGAGCAGGGAGACAGCCCAAAGAATGGGAAAATAATATTTTCCAACTGTATATCTGACAAAGGTTTAACATCTAGGATCTAAAACAAAAAACAAAGGCTCCAAAAGGAAAAAAACAAACAGTCCCATTAAAAAGTGGAAAAAAGACATGAATAGACACTTCTCAAAAGAAGATATATGGGCAGCCAACAGACACATGAAACAGTGCCCAGCCTCACTCATCATCAGAGTACTTTTGCATTTCAAATAGCTTCCTAAAATTACTACTATAGCAAAAATATTGTTTTAGCAGGATTCTCACCCTGCCGTTTAAACTGGAGTGCAGTAGCACACTCATGGCCACCGCAGCCTCAACCTGCTGGGTTGAGGTGATCCTTTTGCCTAAACCTTCCAAGCAGCTGGAAATACAGGCATTAGCCACCATGCCCAGCTGTTTTTTTAAATTGTAGGAACAAGGTTTCTCCATGTTGCCGAGCTTGATCTTGAACCCCTGAGCTCAGGCAATCCTCTCTCCTCTGCCTCCCAAAGTGCTAGGATTATAGGCATGTGCCATTGTGCCCTGAAACTTCTCCAAAATTTTAAAATACAGTATTAATTTAAGTATCAGTATAGGCTTGACTGAAACTCACACTCAAAAATACATTAATGCAATGAATGTGTTTATATATGTTTAGTATATCATAGATTTTTGTGGGGTTTTATAGGTTACTACTATTACTCATACAAATGTTTTTTTCATAATTTTTCATTTCAATATAGTTATTTATTATTTTCAATGTTGTATACATTTAACTTTTAGTATGCAAATTATAATTTTCTGGTATTGACTTTATTTTGAAATTTTCTAAGAGCTAAGATTACTATCAATATAAAATTTTAAAATTTACAATATTATTTTTCATCTTGTGTCATTATCAAGGAAGTTATATAATTATTAAAACTTATGCTTTACTGTCCTAATTTCATAATAGAAAAAACTAATTTCAGAAGCTCCGCATTACTTACTCAGTATCATAAAACTGAAAGGAAAAAAAGAAGACAAACTTGCATCTGAAAGTCATTTTGTATACAAATTCTATGTGTGGGTTAATACAAAATGTGTTAGAAGTACCATGGTTGTGTGACTCATAGTATAGTTAGGAATAATTTCAAAGAACACTTAAGTAGGTAAGGTTCATTGAAAAGTTTAACAGAGAAGCACAAACACTACTATAATAAGATAACTGTTCTTAAATCAGGAACCTAATGCATTTTTATTAACAAAATTGGAAGAGTCATAGAGATAGATAAAGCTGTAGCATATCTATCTGTCTATCCATCTATCAATGAACAGGGCAAGAGTCTATGGATAAATTAAATTCTTAATGAACAAACCAAGAAAGAAGGGGAAATATTTTAGACTAATAAGAAATAGTCATGGTTATTAGGATAATGATTTGAAGGACAGAAGAGAGGTTAAGAAAGAATACCATAATTATTTTAACAAGAAGACACAACAAAAAAATTGAATCCTGTAAAGTCTACACTACATTTAACGATTCATGTTACCTTGTAGAAAAGAAAAATTGCTTTCTGAAATCTTGACAGTCTCCATATTATATTAAAAAAATTAATCTTTTGTGGACCTGTTATACTTGTCTTTTCTCATCATTACTTTAAAAAAATAAATTTTATTTTGTGTTTTAAATATTTATTTTGTTGTTGTTGCCCCATTTGCCTTATAAAGTGGAATTTCAACAAATGCAGTCTTAGGAAGCAGGCAGGAGAATGATTAACATGTTGTATATTCAAGGTCAAATATTTGGGAAAGGCTGTACCACCCAGTCCATTCTTGATATGCCACTGACTACAGAGACACATATGGATTAACAGATTGGGAATTAACAGGGAAACTATGTTTTGACCACCTAAGTTTCGATGAATTTTGGACAACAAAATAGAATTATTTTAGTGGTAAATGGGGTATAATAGTATACAACTGTCATTTTAAGAGCAAGTTCATGCTGGAGACAATAATTTCAAAATTACAGACTAATACTGTTTGACATCAAAGAATAATGTGCAGTGAGAGAAGGCAGTGATAGATCACTGGGGCTTACAAACATACATAGGTTTTGTAAGTGAGATGACTCCAGAAATTAAGACATGAAGAGTGGAAAATGAAGGAGGAAATATAATTAAGATGATGGTAAAAAGACCTTTGAGAAGAAAGTGTTTCAAGAAGGAAAGAATGACTAATTGTGATAAGTATTACTCATACTTTGGGTAGGATAAAGTAAAAGACTTGGACATTGTCTTTGGCAAAATTAAGTCAATTAACACTTTTGATTAACACAGTTTTTGTTGAATGGTGAAGGAAGCAGACTAAGTAGACAGAAGAGAAAAAGTAAGATGGGAGTAGTAAATATAACTTTTTAAAGAAGTTTTGGGCTGGGCGCAGTGGTGCAAGCCTATAATCCCAGCACTTTGGGAGGCCAAGGCAAGAATATTGCCTGAGCCTGGGGATTCGAGACCAGCCTGGGCAACATGGTGAGACCTCGTTTCTACAATAATTCAAAAAATTAGTCAGATGTGGTGGCACATGCCTGCAGTTCCAGCTACTTGTAGGCTGACGCGGTAAGATCTCCTGAGCCTAGCAGGTCGAGGCTGTGGTGACTGGGAACATGCCACTGCACTCCAGCCTGGGTGACAGAGTGAGACTCTAACTAAAAAAAAAAGTTTTGATGAGAAGTGTAGAGAAAAAGGTAATAGTGTTAGAAGGAAGTTATGTCACAGAATTTTTAGTAGTGGATACAAATTTTGCTGTCAAATGAATCAAATTCCCAGTGAAATATCAAGGCATTTTATATCTCTAGAGTAAATACTTAGAAATGGAATGACTGACCTAAAATGTTTAACTTTTTAAGAAATGGCTGCACGGTTTTCCAAAGAACTTGTGCCCCCTTCCACTTGCAACAGCAGGGCATGAGAGTTCCAGTTGCACTGCCTCCATGGCAATACTTGATATAAAGATTCTTATTAATGAATAATGTACATAATGATCCACATGAATGTACAGTTTTTTATTTATATTTCCCTGATTATTAATAATGTTAAGCACCGTTTTCTGTGCTCATTAGCTACTAACATACTATCTTTTTTAAACTGGCTTTGTGAATTGCTTGCCTGCTTAATTAATTTATTTTTTCTATCTTCTTTTTTTTTTAGTAATCATTATCTCACTCTGTCACCAAGGCTGGAGTTCAATGACATAATCATAGCTCACTGCAGCCTCAAACTCCTGGATTCAACTCATCCTTCCTCCTCGGTTTTCAGAGTTAAGGCCACTTTTAAAAAATTGATTTGTCTTTTGTTGAGATGTAAAATATTTAGATATTCTTGATAGTTTTTCAGATAGATTTTTTTTCTGAAAGATTATGAAAACTTTTTTTTCTAAAAGATTTTTCTTTGCATTTTTATTGAATACACAATACAATTACTCTATGTAATTGTATTTGCATTTACGAATAAGCACTGAAAACCATTGTTATGTTTGTTGTGAATGTGCATCCACCTTGGGACAAGCTGTGATAAATGTGTGTGAACTGTTCTTTTTTTTGACATCTTATTTTAAAAATCGTTGGGTACAGTTAGGGTTAGGCATACAAATATGCATTGTGCAGGTACCTTTGTTGATGAGGTGTGCTTCCCTGTCCCCAGACAGATATCGACTACTGTTAATTCCACGGGCCATAAGAGATAAGATAGACAAGTGGGACCTCATTAAACTGACAAACTTCTGCAAAGTCAAAGAAACCATTAAGAAAGCAGGGAGACAGCCCACAGACTGGGAAAAAGTATTTGCCAACTACATGCCAACAAAGGTCTAACATCTTGGATTCACAAGGAACTCAAAAGTGCTGAAAAGAAAAAAGCAACCCCATTACAAAGTGGGAAAAAAATATGAAAACCTTTTTTTGGTTTAGGTTGCCTTTTCTTTTAGATGGCTTTCAAAAAGCATTTAAAAATTTTTAATAAATCAATTTTTTTCAAATTTACTTTTATGGATTATAGTTTTTTGTATCCTATCTAATAAATATTTGACAAACCTTAAGTTACAAATATTGTATGCCACTTTTTTCCAGAAGTTTCATACTGTTAGCTTTTAAACTTAGGTCTACAATCTATTTTGAGATTTTTTTGTGTGTGTATAGTGTCATGCAAAGGTTCATTACATTTTTCCTCATAGGGATGACTAGTTCTTACAGAACCATTTGTAGAAAGCAGTATGCTTTCCTCAATGAATTCCTGGGGTCCTTATTTAAAATTTCTTGTCTAATTCTGAACTTTATTATGTTTCATTAATCTCCCTTCACCAATATTTCATTATCTTTATTACTATAACTTGATATTCTTTTAAAATTATGTACTACTAATGACTTTCTGGCCTTTGTAAAGTTAGAGTCAGGTATATGAAGATTTTTATTTCTTAATTGGCCAAATATTATTCATGTTCCTTAAGAAACACAATTGGTAGCAACCTGACAAGTTTCCAGGTTGTGTTACAATGCCCATAAATATCTACCCTAGTTTGAAAGCCCAATGAGAGTTAAGTAGTGCTGAAAAAGAGAACTGTGAAGAGTAGGCCTATTGCTTAGGCCTGCTGTATAACTTGGTTCAAGTATTGAAGGTAAATAGAAGATAAATCAAACATGATTTTTAATTTGTTTGACATGAACAACTGGAGATAAATTTTTTAAAATGAAAGTTTGTTGCCTAGGTTGAAACAAGAAGAAAGTGAGACCCTAAATAGGCCAACAACAATCAAGGAAATTGACTATGTAATAAGAAAAGTACCTAGGATTTTTTTTTTCTATTTCTGTAGACAATGACTTGGAATTATGATAGGCATTGCATTGAATCTGTAGATATGAGTAGCAGAGACATTTTAACAATGTCAGTTCTTACAGTTCATAAACACAGAATATTTTTCTACTTATTTATGTTTTCTTTCACTTATTTTATCAGTGTTTTTTAGTTTTCAATATACAGGTCCCTTCACTTTCTTGGTTAAATTTGTCCTAAGTTTTTTGTTTGTTTTGGTAGGATTTTTTTTTCTTAATTTCCTTTTCAAATAGCTCATTATCAATGTATGTATGAAATTGCTTCTAATTTTTTTATGTTGATTTGTTTATCCTGCAACCTTACTGAATTCAGTTATCAGTTCTAAGTTTTTTAGTAGTCTTTAGGGGTTTTTCTATCATAATATCATGTTCCCAGAAAACAATTTCACTTCTTCTATTCCTATTAGGATAGGATAGCTTCTATTTTTTCATTTTTTATTATTTATATTCCTTTATTTTTCCTGTATAATTGCTTTGGCTATGTTGAAAAGAAGTGGTGAGAGAGGGCGTCCTTGTCTTGTGCCTGATCTTAGGGAAATATTTTAAGTTTTTAGTATTGAGTATGATATTAACTATGGGGTTTTTTTAATGAACTTCATTGTGTTGAGGTACATCCAATCTATTGAGAATTTTTAATCATGAAAGAATATTAAATTTTGTCAAATGCTTTTCCTGTATCTATTGAAATGATTGTATGTGTTTTTTTTTGGTTTTTTTTTTTGCTTTTCTTTCTTTAATTTGGGCCTCAAATTAAAGATTTTTAATCCTTCATTTTGTTTTTGTGTTTTCTTGTTTGTTTTAGTCAGAGTCTCACTCTGTCACCCAGACTGGAGTGGCCCACCCAGTGGCCCACTCCTGGTTACTACAGCCTCAACCTGCTGGGTTCAGGCAATTCTTCTGCCTCAACCTTCCAAGTAGCTAGAACTACAGGTGTGCACCACCACACCTGGCTATTGTCCTTTGATTTTGGAATACATGCTTCAGAAATGTGGTTTTTAAAAATTTTTAATTTTAAAGATGCGGAGTACAATTCGGGGTTAGGTATACAAATTTTCATTATGCTGGTACTCTTGTTGATGAGATGAGCCTCCCTTCCCTGGCAAATTCCCACTAATGCCAATCCCACCCCCGCCCTGGCAATTTCCCACTACTGCCAATCTTTTTCTTACAGAATTATGATAATTGTTCAAGGTCCACTCATGAGTGAGAACATGTGATACTCAGTTCGTTGTTTCAGTGATAGATCACTCAGTATTATAGACTCTAAGTCCATCCAAGTTGCTATGAAGTTCATAATTTTTCCTTCTTTATGGCTGCGTAATATTACATCGTGTATATGTACCAAAATGTGGTTACGTTAGACAATATTTTAATGCACATTTTTCGCTTTATGTTTTTTTGCTAATGACTTATTATTTGCTGTTTATTTTATATTTATTTTAGACTATGGAAATAATGTTAGACAAAAAACAAATTTGAGCAATTTTCTTATTTGAGTTCAAAATGGGTCATAAAGCAGCAGAGACAACTGCAACAACAACACATTTGACCCAGGAACGGCAAACACATACAGTGCTGTGGGTGGTTTAAGATGTCTTGCAAAGGAGATGAGAGCCTTGAAGACGAGGAGTGTAGTGGCCAGTCATAGGAAATTGACAACAACCAGTGGAGAGCAACCATCAAAACTGATCCTCTTACAACTACACAAGAAGTTGCTAAAAAGCTCAAAGTTGACCATTCTACGGTCATTCCGCATTTGAAGCCCATTTGAAAGATGAAAAGCTTGATAAGTGGGTGCTTCACGAGCTGACCAGAAATCAAAAAATCATCATTTCTAAGTGTTGATTTATCTTATTCTACACCATTTCTCAATTGGATTGTGATGTGCGATGAAATGTGGATTTTTTACAATAACTGGCAATGACCTGCTCAGTGGTTGAACCAAGAAGAAGCTCCAAAGCATTCCCCAAAGTCAAACTTGCACCAAAAAAGATCTTGGTCACTGTTTGGTGGTCTGCTGCTGGTCTGATTTACTACAGCTTTCTGAAACCATTACCTCTGAAAAGTATTCTCAGCAGATAGATGAGATGCACTGAAAACTGCAACATCGGCAGCTGGTATTGGTTGGCAAAAAGGGCCCAATTCTTCTCCAGGACAACACTGGACTGTAAATCACACAACCAATGCTTCAAAAGTTGAATGAATTGAGCTATGAAGTTTTGCCTCAGCCAGCATATTCACCTAACAGCGCACCAACTGACTTCCACTTCTTCCAGCATCTCTTGATGACAATTTTTTGCAGGGAAAATGCTTCCACAACCAACAGAATGCAGAAAATGCTTTCCAAGAGTTTGTTGAATCCCGAAGCACAGATTTTTACATTACAGGAATAAACAAACTTATGTCTTGTTGGCGACAATGTATTGATTGTAATGGTTCCTATTTTGATTAGTAAAAATGTGTTTGAGTCTAGTTATAATAATTTAAAATTCACAGTCTGAAATCACAATTACTTTTGCACCAACATAATAGATTGCTTTATTTAAGATCGTTCTTCTTTTTCAAATATAGGTATTTATTGCTATGAATTTTTCTCTAAGGACTGCTTTTGCTGCACCCCATGGGTTTTGGTAAATTGTGTTTTCATTTTTAAGATTATTGATTTCCCTTTTAATTTCTTCTGTGACTCATTGGTTGGTTAGAAACACTTTATTTAATTTCCACATTCTTTGAAATGTTTTTAAGAGTTCTCCTGCTTTTGATTTCTCATTTCATGCCATTTTAATTTAAAAAGATACTTTATATGATCTCAATGTTGTTAAGCTTGTAAAGATTTTTTTTTGGTCTAACATATGGTCTACCTTAGAGAATATTCTGTATGCACTTGAGGAATTGTGTATCCTGCTGCTGTTGGGTGAAATGTTCTGGATATGTCACTTTGGTTTATTTGGTTTAATGTGTAATTCAAGTCCAACTTTTCTTTATTAATTTTCTGTCTAATAATCTATTGTTGAAAGTGAGATATTGTGTTCCCTACTATTACTATATTGCAGTCTATCTCTCCCCTTAGATTATTTAATAGTTTACATATTAGGTACTCCAATGTTGGATGCATTTACATTTATAATTATTACATTCACTTTATGAATTGATCCGTTTGTCATCATATAATGACATTCTTTGTCTCTTTTTACATTTTACTTAAAGTCTATTTTGTTTGATATGATTATAGCTATCCTTACTTTCTTGTTTGTTTCCTTTTTTATAGAATATCTTTTTCTGTCACTTTGCTTTTAATCTCTGTGTGTCATTACTAGTAAAGTGAGTCACTTGTAAGCAGTGATATAGTTGGGCCTTTTGTTTTGTTTTGTTTCCATTCAGCCACTCTGTCTTTTGACTGAAGAATGTAATCTATTTACATTCAAAGTAATTATCAATAGGTAGGAATTTTTATAATTTGTTTTCTGATTGCTTTGTAAAAAATTTATTTTATTTTTTCTCTTGCTGTCTCTTGAAACTAATGACTAGACTCTACAGTCAAGAGGGACTGCTGGCTGGACTCTGTGATCTCTGATCAATCAAAATTGCAGTTGTCTTTCCTGACTGAGGAGTAATGCTGTTTAAAATCTATAATTCAGCAGGGCCTCAAGTTGGGCTTCAAGGTTGGATGAGCTCTCTGAGGTTGCTGCTTGACTTCCGGAGACAGGCTGGGCAAGATATTTCTGTCTGCAGAAATGGGAGTGACAGGTACACTTAAAGCCCTAACTTCTTCACCACTATACAAAGGAGTCCTGTAACCACAAACCATTTTCACCCTTAAAGCTATTGAAATAAAGAATACACACATACCCATACCCACACCTACACCCCCCCACCAATATATACAAACACATGTATATATATATATATATATATATAGTGAAAGACTAATGGTAAGATTGTTTTTCCTACTTTTGTGAAAAAATGACATTTATAGTTTCATAGGGATTACACTGAATCTATTATTTTGGGTTTTGTGGTCATTTTAACAACGTTAACTCTTGGTCCATGAGCATAGAATGTTTCCATGTTTTGTAGTTCTCCTTGCAGAGGACTTTCACCTGGGTTAAAGATATTCCTAGGTCTCAATAAAGATATTTACAGAAAAATTTTATTCAAAAATACATAGGAAGAACTAAATTACACAGCAACAATAGCATACAAAATTGAGGGTAAGAATGAAAGAAATTAAAATGATCAAGATTTTGTATTGTTCAAAAAGAGTTGATACAATACATATTAGAATGTCATTTGCATACATATGTTAAAATGTCAAGCATAACCACTAAAAATATGAAAGTCTATATAACAAAGCTAATCTAGAAGAGAAATTAAATAGTAAAAAGTGTTATCAATTCTAAAGAAGGCAAAAAATATTATAAAAGAACATAAAAGAGGCAGAAAATATGCATATAACATAGTTTGGTAGCAGTCAAAACACAAATACTATATCAATTATTATGCTAAATGTAAATTAAATTCTTAAATTAAAAGATAAATATATTCAGACTACATAAAAATTTCAAAATCTAATTATATGCAGCTTATAAAAGACACATCTCAAGCTTACAAGTATAAAAAGACTTAATATAAAAGCATGCAAGAGAATTTACCAGGGAATAACTAACCAAATACAGCTGATGTCACTATATAAATACTAAATGAAATAGATTGTATGACCAAAAGCATTCTAGAATAAAAAGACACATTTCTTCACTGACAAGAGTTGGTTTCAACAGATAAATAGAACAATTATGAATCTATATGCACCTAATAACGCAGGCTTAAAATACATAAGCGTATACAAAATAAATAGGAGAAATTACAATCTTCCATTGTAAAAATTTTTAATATACCGCTCTCAGTACATTATAGATAGAAAAATAAGAATATAAACTATTCAATAACAATATTTAAAAACTTGGTCCAGTTAAATATACATATGTGTGTATGTGCGTATATATATATACTTATTTATTTATTAAACATGGTGCCCCAAAATACACATTTTTAAGTATCCACATAACTTTACAGAAACTGAAAAAAACCCCTTATATTTCAATATAGATAAAAAAATTATGCAGCATATGTTAGTTTTCTGTTGTTGCTATAACAAATCTCCATAGATTTAATGGCTTTAAACAAAACAAACTTATTATCTTGTGATTCTGGAGTTCTGAAGTACTAAATCAAGGAGTTGGAAAGTCTGTTATTTTGGAGGCCCTAGGGGAGAATCTGTTCCATTATCTTTCCAGATTCTGGAGGCTACCTGCATTCCATAGTGTATGGCCCCTTCATTGTATCACCCTGTCCTCTGCTTCTGTCTTGAAATCTATTCTGACAATTCTTCTTTGCTTTTTTTTCTTATAGGAAGCTTTGTTATTAAAATAGGCCCACCCAGACAACATTGGGGAATCTTGTCATCTCAAAACCCTCAACTCTTTTGGTAAATAAAATTAGTTTAATATTGTTGGTTTGATTTTTTTTAAAAAAACCACTATGTCCCTGAGTTATTTAAAAAATATTCATATCTTTAACTTTCAAGTTTTTGCTTTTAAGATGCTTGCCTAACATATAGTAATATAAAAATGGTTAATAGAAAATTTAACTTAAGTTAATGACTAGATTTGCTTAATGTTTTCAAAAATTTTCCAAACATAACTGTTAAGAATGAATAAATTAAATAGATTAATAAATTAATAAATTAATAGATGTAAATGGGATAAATGTTTATAAATGAACTATTAATAATGATTATGTTTTTTATGACAAAGGTTTTTCAAATATTTTTGGTAACTATGCCGCTAACATTTTGCTAAACTAAATTAAAAGATAAATATTCATTGAATTTCTAAATCAACTCTAAATAAGATATACTTCTAGTACACTAATGATTAGTGAGTTTAAGTTTAAATATATTTGACTTCTTTCAGATAAACAAAGGTATTTATATCTGCTAGTAAAAATGTCCTCTTCCACATTTAAAAATTATCTCACTAGGAAGCCTATGTTTCTAAATAGTATAAAACAGATATTCATAAATTGTTGGCACATGGCAGATAGTTAAAAATTGCTTACTTATTAGGTTTTCACTATAAATTAAGGTTACTAAGAGTTAAAGTTTTGATTAATATATGGTAACTAGAGCTAGACATAACGAGGAAAAAATTCTGCATATAGAATATATAAGAAAAGTAAGACATATGTTTGGTAAGCAGTTATAAGAAGAACATGAGTTTGTGGTTTTGCTAAAGAAAAAAAATGATTTTGCCAAAGATAGAGGTTATGTAAGGATTGTATTCAGTTGGGAAAAAAAACAAAAGAAGGAAAAAATGTGATAGATAAACTGAATGGATTTTGGAAATTTGAAAAAGAAAGAAAATGAAAAAATTCAGAGCATATAAAAGATTATTGCAGGTTCAGCAGTCACTAGGCACTGCCAGGGGAGAGTTAGAGAGAGGCAGGACAAAGGGTACCTTGTCCTATACCAGGGCAAGTGAGGGCCAGTTAGAGGCCCAAGCTTCACCTGATGCCACCTACTTGTGTAGTTAATCCTTATTTCTACCCCCCATCTCTATAATAAAATAAAATTTAATAATTATTTTTAAAAAGAAAAGATTATCTTGTCAAACTTGCTTGAGAGTGAATGCATCTCTTTATAAGGATCTATTAAAATTAACTTTAACATTAAGAATACATGATGTAAAGGTAGGATTTGTTTTAACAAATTTCATGTAGTATTAATAAGAAATAATGAAATATTTTTTATTTACCTTTCAAGTAAAAGAATAGAGGGGAAGACAGATTCTGTTGGTCTCACACTGTTTCTATTAAGTCTTTGATTTTTTGAAAAACAGCCTCTTTTGTATCAAAGAGTAAAAGTTTTTGTTTTAGAAATAATTGAATTATCACTTTGGCTAAATTAGTTGACTTATTTTACAATGGCATGATCCTATCTTGATCAAGCATTCTAAACTATTTTTAAAAAATGTTTGTATGGTATTATCAAGCATATTATATTATCAATTATATTACATTATATTTTTATTTTGATATTATGTGTTTTAAACCTTTGGTATTTGACATACTTTCCAAAATGAAATTTCAAACTCTAAATTAAGTCTTTTTAGCCTCAGATTGACTCTTGTACATTCAAAAAAAGGGAGCAAGGGGTTTGAAAGTACAAGAGAGACATATTAGTTTTATTTTGGTAGATTAAATGTCTATAAACAGCATTGACAAATAAGAAATAGTGTTTAAATTTTTTGAGTTATACTTGAGTGAATATGCTATAATATGTGTTCCAAATTGTATCAGATTACAAAAAATCTGATATGTCTTGGATATGCAATAAGTTGCTTTATTCTGATTTTTAAAAAGTATTTTGCACATCCTAAAGTGTTGTGTTGTCAAGAAAATTTATGGAAAGGACCTTAACAAGTATTCTTTGTCTCTTTCTTTTTTTTTTTCAACAGAGACAAGATCTTGCTAAGTTGCCCAGGTTGGTCTCCTACTCCTGATCTCAAGATATCTTACCATCTTGGTCTCCCAAAGTGTGGGGATTATAGGTGTGAGCCACTGCTCCCAGATGACTAGTACTCTTGTATACAGGTTTCTGATAATTTTGAAAATTATCCAGTTGAATTAGAAAAAAAAAAACACACTTCTCAAACTTTAATTTTAAAACTGATGTGTTTACGAAGATTACTAAACTAGCCTCAAGCAGTACAAGAACTAATTCCATGCAAGTGAACTGATGGAGGACTGAAATAATTTTCATGACTTGTTTTTGCTTAAAACATTCCTCATTCTTTTTACTCTTTTCTTTTTTTTTTTTTTTTTGAGTTGGAGTCTCACTCTGTCGCCCAGACTGGAGTGCAGTGGCCGCTCCCGGCCATCGCAGCCTCGACCTGCTGGGCTCCATCGATCCTTCCGCCTCAGCCTTCCAAGTAGCTGGAACTACAGGCACGTGCTACCACGCCCGGCTGATTTTTTGATTTATTGTAGAGATGAGGTCTCACCAAGTTGCCCAGATGGGTCTCGAACTCGCGGGCTCAGGCAATCCACTCACCTCAGCCTCCCAAGGCACGGGATTACAGGCTGAGCCACCAAGCCCGGCTGTCTTTTTATGTTTTCTTTTCCAGAATCAAGAAAACTTTTTTTCCTTTTTGAGCTATTTATAGCTTACAGCAATTGTGTACACTTTTGCAAGCAAATTGAGACAACTACCTTTCTCACTAGTTGATTTCCCCAAGTTCAGAAGCTATTTATGAATATTATTATTTTGTGACAATATTATCTGCATAGGTTCTGTAGTATTCTATTTTTCTTTGCAGCAGGACATAATTGGAGACACTGTTTATTTTATTAAGGCTTTCACCAAAATGGTATATTTCAAATATGACTAGACTGCTTTGAGGGATTAAAGTTGATGTTATAATGCCAATAGACACAGAAAAATACTGGTCTAGGGCCTTGTCTATACTATCTTTTAAAAGGTTCCTGACCTTACAATAAGCAAAGAATGTTACTTTCTGACAGACCCAGGAACCTCAAGATATTTCGGCACCTCAAGAAGAGAGGAATTTATTCAATTAATACAATTATCAAAGGTACCATCTTATAGTGAATCCTTTGCTTGACTTCTTAGCTTCAAGAGGCTTTTAAAAGACGAATCTAAAATTCCTTATTAAAAATTTCTGTCAGGGGATGGGGGATGGGATTGGTAGTTGAGGGAAACTGCTAGGAGAGGGAGAGGCATACCTCATCAACAAGGGTACTTGCATAATCAACATTCATATACCTAATCCTGAATTGTACCCCATATCTTTATAATAAAAAAGTAAATTAATTAGTTTTAAAAAAATTTTTCAGCAAAGCTAACTTCAAAGGACCCTAAATGTCCAATTACTCTTTTTGCTATCTTATGAAAATAATCAGGCTAAGTAAAATAGAATTAAAACTTATTTTACAAATAAATTGGTCTTACTATAATTTATCTTTGGTAAAATTAGGGAACTGGGGAGAGAACAAATATGTATCAATAACATACTCATTATTAGATTCTATCCCTGACCATTGCTTTTGAATTTTTATGATTTGCCTATAATTTGGACTGAATCCTATATTATTTCTTGACTACAAGTCTCTAAAGAAGAACCAGAATTTAATTTTCTTCATGATGCTTTTAGTTGGTTCCCTAGTTAAATAGATTTTGGGGGAGTTTTGTCATATAAATTCTCTTTTTAATTATAAGCCTTATGGGCATTAGATTTCTACTGTTCAAATTATTGTTATTTATCCCTTATCATTT
>CAUYQG010020577.1:0-19207 GCA_963574415.1 Tarsius wallacei | reverse complement strand
ATCGGTTCTCAAAAAAATGACCGGTGCTTTTAAAAGTTGTTATTATTCAGTAGCTCCAAAACAAACCACCTGACCAAGAGGGAAATCAGCCTGTGTTTAGTATTCACATTGGACACCAGTTTCATAATCACTGACTTATGTGAAAACTGGTGCAGAAATTCTATAAACTCTTTGCTGTTTTTGATACCTGCTTTTCTGTTTTGTTTTGTAAAAATGATAAACTTCGGAAAATAAAATGTCAGTGTTGAATAATTTATCTTTCCCTTACTTTAATGCTTATGAATGTGTGGATAATTAGGAGGAATAATGTCCTGCTTTTACAACCAAGCATGGTACTCTTGACAAGAACTCATTTGGTAGTGTTCTAAGACTACGTTATATAAATAGGTGACAGAGGAGAGAGTCAAGAATGAGATCAGAGCACTACTAAATCCTGAGACGTGATTTGAGCCTTCTGGGTGACAACTGAACACCTGTGGTATTACTGCCAAAGACCTGAACTGATGTGCAAAGTAATCTAGTACCTGCAATTGTTCATTCTCTGCTTCTAAATTCCTCTTATACCTCGGATCTAGTTTTTATCTACTCACAGCAACCTCTGCCTTCCAAATGCATCTGAGTGGATTCCCACTTTAAAGTTTTAAAAATCTTCCAGGCAATTCAAGCAATAGGTTTTTTGTTCTGCTTTGGTAATTTAGTGATGTGGACTCGTTATGCTGCCCGGGTTGGAGTACACTGGCCATTCACAGGTGCAGCCATAGCACACTACAGCCTAGCATGCTACAGCCTTGAACTTTTGGCCTCAAGTGACCCTCCTGCCTCAACCTTCTGAGTAGCTGGAACTACAGACTCGCCACTGTGCCCTAAGCAGCAGGTTTTAGAGGAAGTGAAGCAGTATAGCATAACGTTACACTTACAAACTTAAAAGTCATCCTGCAATGCTTTTTTGGTGTTTTGTTTTGAGTTGGGGGATCTCACTCTGTCACCCAGGCTGGAGTTCAGTGGCACAATCATGGCTCACTACAGTCTTGGCCTCCTGGGCTCAGGAGGTTCTGCCTCAGCCTTCTGAGTAGCTGGGACTATAGGTGCATGCCACCGGCCTGGCTAATTTTTTGTAGAGACAGTGTCTTGCTGTGTTTCCCAGACGGGTCTCAAACTTCTGGGCTCAAGCAATCCTCCCACCTTGGCCTCCCAAAGTGCTGAAACTGGGCATGAGTCACCGTGCCCAGCCCTACAATACTTTTTCATAAAATCCTTCTTAACCTCCCCATGACTGAAGTATTGGAGAAAATTCTGGTGTTCCATATTCTATGTTCACGGGAGGAATGGATGTTTTTAGAATCTTCCAGGGCCAAGCACAGGCTCACATCTGTAATCCCAGCACTTTGACAGGCAGAGACAGGAGGATCAATTGAGCCCAGGAGTTTGAAACCAGCTTGGTCAACATAGTGAGACTTTGTCTCTACAAAAAAGAAAAAAAAAAATCTGCCAGTTTTTCTCCTAATAGTGTCTCCACTGTCAGAAGAGACAGCAAAAATATTTAGCAAGCAGGACAGTAGAGGGACTGAATCAGAATGGAAACAACTGGCCCAACTGATGCATCCTGGCTAGATGGCAGCCCAGGGTATGGTAACCATGACAGAGTACCATCCTTGGTGGAAAGAGTGAGGGATGGAATTACTTGTGAAAAGAAATACATATAAATGCCAAAGACACCTTTAGCACAAAAGTGGTTGTTTTTTACCTCCATCCCCTTCTGTTTTAATCTCAGTGGTTTCATTGTTTGATTTTTGCCATTTAACATAGGGGAAGAAATGGTGAACATAACTTTTTTGGTCACTAGGTAACACTAGGTAACAGTCTTACTTGATGACAAGTGTGATGATGTTTTAAGGAAACCACCACACAGGTGAAATCGATAAGTAGGTGGAACAAACTAACCAAATATTTATTTCTTAAAACATTTACTATGGTCCCCAGGATCACAAGGACATAACAGAAGAATAAGGTCTGAACCTTGGTCGCCAGTTGCTTTCAACCGAATTGGGAAGTAGATTTAAACACTTTAAAATTAATGTTGGATCAGGCATAGTGGCTCAGACCTGTAATCCCAGCAGGCTGAGACTTGAGGCCAGGAGTTTGAGACCAGCCTGGGCAACAGTGCAAGACTCCCTTTCTACAAAAAACTGAAAGGAAAAAGGAAAGGCAGGGTGATGCACATCTGTAGTCCCAGCTGCTTGAGAGACACAAGGATCACTAGAGCCCGGGAGTTAGAGGTTGTAGTGTGCTATCGTTTCCTGAACAATAGATCCCTGTCTCAAAAATAGTAATGAATATCATGCAGCTTAGCATTTGACTGTAAATTCAGTTAGTCAGTGCTAGAGAACAGTGAGATCAGGGTAGACCAGAGTAGTTGAAGTGAGACAGATCAATCCAAATTACGCCTTGGAGGGGCAGAAAGAACAGGTGGCCCCAGTGGCATGAACAGAGGAGAAGGAAGAGAACGATTGTCACCATCCTTGTGGTTTTAATGTTTTTAACATAAAGTAAAATTCTAGACTGTGAAAGTTACCTGTTGGATTGGGCTTTCACAAAGTATCTCCACAGTAGAGTCAAGATTAAGGAGATTATAGAAAATCGTGATTTTTCTTTTTGCAGAAATGGACATTGATGGTTACTTAGTTTCATCCTTTCATAATGGTAAAAATAATGGGAACATTAGGCACCATGGCTCACACCTGTAATCCCAGCACTTTGGGAGACAGGCAGAAGTATTGCTTGAGCCTGGGAGTTTGAAGCCAGCCTGGGCAAAATAGTGAGACTTCATCTCTATAAAAAAAAATTTAAAAATTAGCGGAGTATGGTGGCAGGTACCAACAGTCCCAGCTATTCAGGAGGCTGAGGTGGAAGGATTTCCTGAACTCAAAAGTTCGAGACTGGTGAGCCGTGCTCATGCACTGCACTTCAGCCTGGGTGACAGAGTGAAACCCTATATCAAAAAAAAAAAAATAAAATTAAATTTTATTTAAAAAAAAAAAAAGCCTTCTTAAGCTAATGAAAAGGGACTTATTAAAATTGTCAGTTATGTTTACTAGTGTTCATTTAAAAGTAGTATGTTAGTATTGAAACATCAATAGTCTAGCCTAAAGCCACGTGGCCAGTTTATATGAAATGTGACATAGAGATAAAATGCATAGCAGGAAACTGAAGACATAGTATCCGCAGCATGTGGTATTTACATGGCTATTAATTTTTCAAAGCAAGATTCTGAGTTGTATCAAAACACAACCACCCTTTTCTGAGTCCTTACTATGTGTCAATCTCATCATACATTTTGTCTCCAGAACTGAAGCTTATGTAATCTTCCGAAGTTAAGACAGTTTGTAGGTGCTGGAACCAGGATTCCAACTCACATCTGCCTGATTCCAAAGTTACACGACACTTCTTTCTCAAGTCTAGGGACTGAAGAGGAAAGATGTTTCTAGGATAAGTGAGGATTGGTTTCCTCTATAAATCCCAAATCTTGATACTTGGAGAATACTGCTGAGAGCTCAGATCACCTTGGAGCACTACACAGAGGCAGAAGTTGACAGATGTGGAAGTCAGAAGGAAGAGGCATTGCAACTTGAGGCATGCTAGCAGCACACAGAGCACGGCTATTTTTCACCATGAAGTTTATCTGCATTTTTTTTTCTTTCTATTTTTAAGTCAAGGTCTCACTCTGTCACCCAGGCTAGAGTGCAGTGACATGATCACAGCTCACCGCAACGTCAACCTCCTGGGCTCAGGTGATCCTTCCACCTCAGCCTCTCAAGTAGCTGGGACAACAGGCAGGTGCCACTGTGCCCAGCTAATTTGGGTTTTTTTTTTTTTTAAGAGACAAGGGCTTGTTATGTTGCCTAGGCTGCTCTCAAATTCCTGGGCTCAAGCAGTCCTCTTGCCTAGGCCTCTCAAAATGCTGAGATTACAGGCATGAGCCACCATGCCCAGCCTCGGTTTATCTGCATTTTGATTATTTTTAAGTCTATTTAAATTATTAGGTAAGGAACAAGTCGAGAAAAAAAGTTGCATACCTTATGAAATCCAAACTCTCAGTCACTTTTTTCTAGTGGAGTTATGTATATTGTGGGTATTGACCTCTAACCTCATTTGAAATAGATTTTCTCTTTTCTAAGTCTTTATATATGATGTATTTTAACTAATAAACTTATTTTAATTCATTTTGTCCATACTCAGCAAGCCCTAGAGCTGCCAACTCTCATTTCTGTAGCCAACCTCAACAGATGGTTGTTTATAACCAAAATTCATTTGTTTAGCCCAATGACTGGAGTCGCTTTGGCCGCCCTCACTGCGTCATAATTGCCAGGGCTCCACGTTGGAGGCCCCCCAAGTTGGAAGCTTACCCCTGCCCGCCCTCCTCTTCTGATTTCAAAGTCAGCTGAACATGAGAATGTTTACATGGGCAATCCTGGGAGATGGGGTGATCCTGGAGAAAAACTAGGTTCAGAATTCTAGACCAGCATGAGTGAGAGACCAACACATCACTCACCAGTCACTCGCCATGGCAAATATTTAGGTTCTTTGTACGTGGCACTATCGCATGTCGGCCCACCTCAGGTTGACTTGTGCGGGGCTGGATATGTTCTAACTTGCTGTGGGCTACCTCCACCCTTCTGCTCTCTCTTTTTTTAGCTACCTTGTATTCTATCCTTTTCCTACTTCTTTTCTCCTCTGTTTTCCTTATTTTTTATTTTTTTGAGTTGGGGTCTCATTCTGTTACCCAGACTGGGGTGCAGTGGCACAATCAAAGCTCACTGCATCCTCAACTGACCTCCTGGGCTCAGGCGATCCTTCTGTCTCAGCCTCCTGAGTAGCTGGAACTACAGGTGAGCACCACCATGCCCAGCTAATTTTTGGATTTTCTGTAGAGATGAGGTCTCACTACATTGCCCAGGATGGTCTTGAATTCCTGGGCTCAAGCAATCCTCCCGCCTCAGCCTCTATAAGTGCTGGGATGATGGGCATGAGCCACCACGCCTGGCTGACTGTTTTCCTGCTCTCTCCAGTAGTGAATCTGCTGCCTTCCTTCCCTCGTTCCTCTCCTACTCCTCTGCCTTGTGTTTCCTGTTGGGTCATGTGTGTACCTAGGCACTCAGATTCATTCCACTAATTAAATAGGTGGCTGCTCAGGCAGGTTGGTTTAAGTAATGCCCTCCCACAATTCTCTGTTTGACTCAGAATGTTTAAATTGCTGACTTCCAAACTGTGTGAATGTTGATTTTTACTTCTATAGGTTGCTTTGGCCAGCAGTTGAGAAAATAACCTAAGATCTAACATTTAGACTGATGTTTAAATGTAGTGTTTTCCCATTAGATTTACAAATAATTTTGCTTTACAGACAAAATATAAAATATGCACCAAAATGATTGGGAATTTAAAGTTATGCCCAATTTTAAAAAAAAATCAACGTTCTCTGAACGTTTCAGAAAAAGAGTTCCCTAGGCCAGGCGCGATGGTTCATGTCTGCAATCCCAGTGGAGAGGATCACTTGAACCCAAGAGTTCAAGACCAGCCTGGACAACATAGTGAGACATCATCTCTTCAAAGAATTAGCTAGGCATAATGGCACATGCTAGTCCCAGCTATTCAGGAGGCTGAGGCAAGAGGATCACTTGAGCCCAGGAGTTGGAGGTTATGGTGAGCCATGATCGTGCCGCTGCATTCCAGCCTGGGTAACAGAGTGAAACCCTGATTAAGAAAATAACAATAATGAAAAAATTTTTTAAAACATGTGAAAGCCCAGTGTCTAAACGTTCTGTGTTCTATCATATTGGGTGTTTCTTGCAGTCAAGGTACTGAGCAGGTCTGGGGAGCCCACAGAGGTACAGCATACCATCTGCCTGTAGGTGGCGCTGATTACCCACACTGGTGCTCCAGCCACAGCCAACTCGGGACACACATTTCTGTTCTCCTTCATCACTTATGTTACTTGGATGTTTAAGAATAATAAACATAAATTATCTATGTTTGCATCTCTTATTTTCTCTGAAACAGTTCCCTAGAGTCCACATAACATGAAATACAAATTGAGTAGTAGATGATTCACCTGAATTCCACAGTCCTCTAAAGCCTCATCTTAATGAGAAATGAGAGGTGAAAGATGGCAGCCCTAGTGCTTGCTGACTTTCCAGCCTCGGTTCTGCTTTGCTCCGCAGAACACAGCCTCTTGACCTTTCTGCTAGATTCAACAGCCCCCTGAAGTCATGGTAACTGCCTCCTACCTATTCTCCACAATCCCTTGGCATAGTTCATGCAAATATCTATCGGTTGCATAATATTGATTGAACCAAGTCACCTGACTGAGATGTCCCCAAGTAATGCACAAGTCTATAGGGGACCTGAATAGGGCAACATATCAGAACCTCAAACTGAGAACCATACAAAGAGTGAAATAAACCTTGGGTTCAAATATCCCAGAGCCAATCAAGCTTAGTCTCAAACAAATTCAATGCACTTCAATGTGGACATTTAAGCAGAGAATTTACAAGTCTTAGGTGAAAGTCAGAGCCACCAGGGGTAGCATGTGCAACACTTACAGTGTTTAGCTCTGCTAGAAGGTGGCTGAGGGACAGAATTCCAGCTCACATCAGGCCAACATGGCCCCAGGAGAATTTATATAGCATAGCATTCATTTTTCTGTAGCATCACCATCTAGGATCAGAGACATGTCCAAATACCCTTTGTTTTTCTTAAAGATAATCATTAAGTAGTGTCCATGAACTTATATCACTTTTCTTGACTCTATACTTAGGTTTTTCTAATCATATCAACCCTTAGGGTAATGAATACCATAAATGGACATTGTCACTGAATAAAATCATGTCTCTTTATTGTTTATCCAACAATTGAATAAATATTCCAGAAGCAACTCAAAGTTAAGATTTTCTTCAGTGTGATATTGAGTGATAGGTTGGTGTGGTCATTGGCCAATCGTTTATTCACTTTAATTTTTATTCATTTTCCTTTTTTTGTCAGGGTCTTCCTCTGTCACCCAGGCTAGAGTAGAGTGGCATGATCATGTTCATGGCTCACTGCAGCCTCAACTTTGCTGGGATTACAGGCATACACCACCACATCCCACTAATTTTTTTTTTTTTTTTTTAATAGAAACTGGTCTCGATATTTTGCCTAGGCTGGCCTTGAACTCCTGGGCTCAAGCAATCCTCCCACCTCAGCCTCTCAGGGTGCTAGGTTTACAGATGTGAGTCACCATGCCCAGCCATCACATATTTTCAAATAAATAGTTTGTTCTATGGTCCAATATTCAAAAGGTAAGAAAGATGATGTACTGTGGTAATTCCTCCCACCCAGTTCCCCTTTTGGCAATCA
Organism: Tarsius wallacei; assembly: GCA_963574415.1. Classification (NCBI taxonomy): domain Eukaryota; kingdom Metazoa; phylum Chordata; class Mammalia; order Primates; family Tarsiidae; genus Tarsius; species Tarsius wallacei. The sequence goes on along the minus strand of CAUYQG010020577.1, from coordinate 11,818 downwards.
ACTGATACTACTTAATTCTTGGGCACCTTTCCAGATATAGCATATGTATTTGCAAGCAAATATCTATATAAGACTTTCCCCTTTTGTTTACATAAATACTATACATAGCACTCTGTGCCTTGCTTTTTTCATTAACAGTTTATTTTGGTGATAATTTCCTATCAGTACATAATGAACTTCCTTATCTTATTTCTATGACTGCATAATATTCTATTTTCTAAATACATGTACCATAATTTACCTAACCATTTCCCTATTAAATTAGGTGGTTTCTGATCTTTTGCAATTACAAACAATGCTACAATAAATAGCACTGTACACAAGCCATTTTACATATGTGTAAGCCTGTTTGTAAATAAAAGTCTAAAAGTGGAATTTTAGGTCAAATGAGGTACATTTAGGAGAGATATTGCTAAACTGACTTTCTTAGAAGTCTTATCAATTACACTTCCTCCAGCAATGCAGGAGAATATATGTTTCCCCACCCCTTTACCTACCCTATGTGTTTGTCATCAAACACTTTTATCTGCATTTCTCTTCATGTAAATGAGGTTAAACATCTTTTCATATGTTTATGAACATATGAAAAGTTGTATTTTCTTTTCTATATGTCTATTTTCCTTGCCCATTTGATGGTCTTTTTCTTGTTGATTTGTATGGGTTCTTTTTATCATAAGAAAATAAACCTTTTATTTATGACTGAAAGTTCAAATGTTTTCTTGCGGTTTGGGTTTTTATTCTGAAGGAAAAAAATTATTTTATTTTGATCTAATCAAGTTTATTAATCTTTTCTTATGACATTTAGAATTCAAGTTATAGTTAGAAAAATTTTCTCAGCTCCAAAATTTAAAAACAGAAAGTTTCTAAATTTTCTTTGTGTGTATATATTATATGGATGTATTTGTTACTTTTCTATTTTAAAACATTAATATTTTTCTTGTAACGACTGCTGCAGAAGTCTTATATAGCTCATAATACATTAATTTGGTTGACTTTCTCAGGACTTGCGGGTGTTTTTCTTAAGACAAACTACCCAAAGTCTTTTGCATGTGAAGGCACAATTTCACTGTCATTCCGTCAAGTATTTATACACTAGTGGCTGTTAGAGATTTTAAGATACAATCCCTATCCTGCAGTAGCTAAATTCTGGAATAAAACACACAAACAACTTTCTTGTCTCAAAAGGAAACGAGTTATAATAAAGAAAGGAATAAAGTCATGTAGAATAATAGATGGGTAGTAATTACCTATCCAAGAGAGAAGGTCAGGAAAAGCTGTGGAAATAGGACCATCTCACTGGGTCTTAAAGGCTACCTAAGAGTTTGCCAGATAGAAAAGGACGGAAAGGGAATACCAGCCAGAGGGAACAACATGAAATCAGAATTCATACCATTTGTTAACATTCCAGAATCCTGTTCATTATTAATATTAAATCAAGTTAATTAACTGATACCATGGACCACTGAATGGTCGAAGACTGGTTCCAAATTTTCTTGGGCCTCAAATCAAAAGCAAAAGATTTCCTCAACTTGGATATAATTCCCAATATTTACTTTAACCAGATGGAAAACATTGGCTGCTGAGATCTAGCCACATGAGTGACATGTTACAGCTGTTGTTGGGTCAGGAATTATATAGGCAAAATGTATGCTGCTTCATTGTGACTTTCTGCAGTGCTGGGCTGGGGACACAGACCACGACAGTGATCTGTGGTTTGACAAGAATCACAGCATCCGCTCTAAATTATATTCAATACCTGTTCTTTGGCCTTGGCCTTTATCTATAGTCCCATCCTCAACTACAAGTGGGTCTGCCTCACCGTACAACTCCCGGGGACACCATTCATGACACATGGTGGTGCTCTATGGGGTGCTACTCACGTGGAGTCAGTCAAAATGGTGCTCCCAGACCTGTACATCAAAGTGCCTAGAGATCTAACTTTAACATGCCAACCACTGGAAACTCACACATTTCTCTGCAAGTCTGCTCCACTCTTACTTGTATCATCAACCAGCTTCCTCTCCTTTACCAGTCATAGGGACACACCTGTCCACCAGAAGCCCCCTGTTTTCCATCTTGAAGTTCAGGTACCCAAACCAAAATGGACTTCTCTTTCTCAGTTTCACTTCCAAATTCCCGGGGAAGGATTCTTATGAGTCCAGCTAGAGTCTAGGATTAATCTCTAGACCAATCAACGGTGAGAAGTAGACTGGAGAACACTTTACTAACATAGTGACTTTCATTGTAACTGTGTAGGTGGAGTATAAGAAACAAAGTATAAGTTCTCAGAAGCAAGAGTCTTATTATACAAAACAATAAATGTATATTTTATACGTAGGTTCTTCTAGGTCAGGGTCCATGGATTATCTATCTTTGGTCACTTATGAAACTTTGCATGTAATTGAGGCTCTTTATATATTTATTGAAGGATACTTTTTGGTGAATGAGTGAATAAATATAGGTATTTTTGTCCCATTTTAATGAGGTTTGCTTGGAGAAATATATTGCCTGGAAAAAATAGATATGTTATTGTGATCAACTAGAATTTTGGTGTCTGATTATTAACAAGACTTTGTCCACCACTTGAAGGACTCCAAATGGAGCCTTATAAAAAGTATGGCAATATGATGTAATAAACAATTTTTTACTTTGGAACAAACAGATCCAGCAAACTACGTGGTCTCAGTTAAGTTATTTAACCTTTCCTAGCCTGCTTCTTCATCTGTAAAGTAAACATAATGCTCATATTACCTACAACATGAAGTTATTATGAGGCACAAATCAATAAGGAGTGTCCAATGTCTGGCATATCTATTGGGTTTTCAAGAAAATGTGAGTTATAGTTCCTTCATGTTCTAATTGATGGATTGATTCAGCTGGAGTCACTTCTCAATTTTCCATCTGTCTTATATGTCTGCATGTTATTCAGTCTGAACCTACCATGGTTGATTTGCTTGAAAGGTAGGTTTTGAGAGGTCAGAAATTATGTCTGTATACAAGGAGGGAGGACCAAAAAAACCTGTAATTTATTTATAAAAATTGTGTATGTATTCTTACATGTTTAAACTTCATTCACCTTCAAAGTTTCAATACACCTCCGTTTGATGAAATACACCTATTGAAGTTCTTTTACCACTGCTCAAAACAGTTTTTGAACTCATCAATTTTGATGCCTTTTAGTACCTCTGTCATATTTTGTTTCACCTCTTTCACATTGGCAAAACAATTCCCTTTGAGGACTTTTTTCATCTGGGGAAACAAAAAAAAAGTCTCTTGGGGCAAAATAGGGTGAATAGGAAGGGTGGGACACAGAGGTCATGCTGTTTTTGGTCAAAAACTGCTGAACACTCAGCACCTGGTGTGGGCAGGTATGTTGTCATGGTGGAAGAACCAGTCACCTGTTTGCCACAACTTAGGACATTTTTTCCACAAATTGTGATGCAATCTTCTCAAAACTTCCAGATAAAAACTTTGGTTGACCATTTGATCCAGAGGAACAAATTCCAAATGTACTACAAGGGGCCCGCCTTCCAAAAGATAATTCCATTTTTCAGGGGGGTCCCCCTTCATAACTTACTCTTTTTGAAGAATACTAAGCAGAAGGCTGACTATGCTTGGGAATTATAAACACGATATTTGATGATAACAACATCTGGATTTCTGAAATAACCTCCTAACTTCTCCTCACAGATGTGCTCCAACTAATTCTCTACACAGCAATTTTTAAAATCAGAATAATATTTCTCTATTTCTTAAAAGGCTGTGAAGTTTTCCCGTTGTTTTTAGCAGCAAATCTAAATGTCTTCACGTGGCTACGAAATTCTGTATGGCCTGGCCTCTGTCTTAATCCTCACTGCCCATCTCTGAGCCCCAGCCACAGTGGCTTTCCCTGTACTTCCTCTAGCACAGGGCCTTTGCACATGCTATGTCCTCTGCCTGCAATGCTCTTTTCCTCTCCTTCCCAATCACTAACTTTCTCAGTAACCCATTTCTCTATTTCTGATCTAATGCAGTTTCCCCTCATAGTCTCGAGTAGCTATAGCTCTTTTCCTATGTGCCACTTGGCATTTATGTGTATTATTTATAATTTATCTGTATCTCTACGCGATGGTCTGTACCATGAAAACAAGCAGAGTGTCTGATTTTGTTCTCTGTAGGTCTCCCATGTCCAGTACCCAATACAAGTTACTTGACTGTCACTAGCCAAGGTAACTATGTCTAGTTATCCAACACATATAGCAGGTGTGCAGAAAATATCAGTTGAATAAGTGAATGTTGAACAATAAAAATGACCGAATGTATTAGTTCCCTATTGCACCATAACAAATCAAAACATGGTAGCTTAAAACAATAATATGTACTTCTCTCACAGTTTCTGTGGGTCAGGGATTTGGTAGTAGCTTCTGGAGTGTTTCTTGCTCTGAGTCTCTCATGAGCTTGGAGTCAGATATCAGCAGGGACCGCAGTCACCTGAAGGCCTATAAGAGGTCTGGCTAGCGACTTCCAAGATGGTTAACTCACATGGCTGGCAATATGGTTGCTGGCAAGAAGCCTCAGTTCTCTTCACATGGGCTGCTTGAGTGTCCTCACAACTTGGTGGCTGCTTGAGTGTCCTCACAACTTGGTGGCTGGCTTCTATGAGAGAAAGCTCTCCAAGTGTGCAGGGCAGGAGCTGCAGCACCTTTTATGCCCTAGCATGGGAAGCCACATGCCACAGTATCCTATCAATCACACCGGTCAGCTTAGATTCATTGTGGGAGGAGACTACATAAAGGTATGAACACCTGGAGGCATGGGTGACTCGGGGAGCCCTCTTGGAGGCTGGCTACCACAAAGACCTCTGTTCAACACTCCTATTTTAAGACCACTGATGCATGAAACATTTACACAAAGGAGTCAGGGCACCTTTCCCTGAAGGCTTCTCTACTTCCCCTCGGATGGTTAATTTCCAAATTCAGAAGCCTTAGGCAGTGAAAGCCTTAAGAAGTGACATTCACACAGATGTAGTCGATTAATATGTTATTGCCCCCAACGCTTCTCCCCATTCAGGTGACAAGAAAGTCAGTCTAGTTTTCCTATTATCACTTACCTACTGCTAATAAAAAACTACCATAAAACATAGAGGCTTAAGACAACATATGTTTATGATGTCCCAGTTTCTGTGGGTCGGGAATATGGGCATCACGAAGCCGGGTCCTTTGGCTAAGGGTCTCTTGAAGGACTGCAGTCAAGACGTGGGGCTGGAAGCTCACTGGTCTCAAGATTCAACAACGGCATTGCCAGTTTTGCCCAGGTTGCTGTGCCAAGGGCCACAGTTCCTTGCTAGGTGGTGCCTAGAGCCTAAGGCCAGAGGTCCTCATGGCCACAAGCACCTCTCAGTAGTGTAGCTCACAGGATGGCAGCTGATTTTATCAAGCCAGTGAGCAAGGAAGAAAGAGTAAGAGAAGGCTGGCAAGACGGAAACCGCAGCCTTTTGTAACCTAATCTTGGAAGTTACATCCCCTCACTTTGGCTGTCATCTCTTCATGAGAAGCCAGGCGCTACACTCAACATGTGGGGATTCCACAAGGTCGTGAATACGGGGAGGTAGGGGCCACTGGGGGTCACAGGCTGCCTACTGAGCCACAAAGCCCCCTGAGTAAACGAGTGTCTCTCTCCTCCACAGAGGCTTCCATTTCACATTCTACCCCAGTTTACTATTCCTTTCTCCTTTAGGACCAATCCCGTAGCTAGCCTCACCTGGGGTTTTCTGGAGGTCGTCATGGGAAAACTTCCTGTACTTTTATCAGTTTCAAGACTTCTTCCCTTTTCTTAAAAGAACAAACAAAAAACTGTATCATTTTTCTGATTTCGAAAGTCATACCTGTTCATTGTCAAATGCATACATACTAAAATGTCAAAGCTATAAATAAAGGCATTTCTCTCATATCCCAGAGATAACCATTGTTAACAGTGTGGTATAGCTACCATCTCTTTTTTTCAATACATATGCTGATGTTATATTCTTTTCTTTTTCTTTCTTTCTTTTTTTTTTATAGTAGAGACGAGGTTTTACTATGTTGCCCAGGCTGGTATTGAACTTCTGGACTAAGCAATCCACCCAAATTGACTTCCCAAAGTGTTGGGATTATAGGTGTGAACCACCCCACCCAGCCTATATTTTTATTATTTTACCAAAAAAGTTTTTATTTTGTTTTTACTTACCCAATTTCTTAGCCATCTTTTCATATGTAGATCTACCTCATTCTATTCCTGTATACACATATCAAAATTTATAGCCAGGTATGGTGGCTCACACCTGCAATCCCAGCACTTTGAGAGGCTGAGACTGGAGGATTACTTGAGCCCAGGAGTTCAAGATCAGCCTAGGCAGCATAGCGAGACCTCATCTCTACAACACATTAGGTGGGCCTGATGGTGCACGCCTATTGGTACACCGAGGTGAATCTCCTGAGCCCCAGGAGGTCGAGTCTGTGGTGAGCCGTGATTGTGCCACTGCAGCCTGGGAGACTGAGACTGGGAGAGTGAAAGTCCAACTAAAATATAAATATATATATATATATATATACACATTGCGCTGCTGGTGATCATTTAGTTTTTTTGTTGTTGTTTTTCAGTTCTAACCTATTGTAAACATTGTTGCAATGTATATATGTTTGGGGGGATTGTATTTGCACATTGACATGTTTTGGCGAGACAGATCTCTAAAAGGGGACTATTGACTCAAATTCTATGACAAATGTACAAGGTGTCCAATTCCCAAAGCTGACAATGAAGATCTTTTAGAGTGAACCCCCTGGATGAGTTGGTATGCTGCCTTTTGAAGGCCCCAGGACCCTGTTAATTAGAGGAACACCTAAATGCAGTAGAGAAAAATTTCTTCTGCCAAAGTTCATGGCTGCAACCAGGGAAATCTCTAATCAGTTCTCAGTTGGTTCCCATCTGCTTGGTGTCTCTGTGCTAGTACAGGACCAGGAAATGAGTTTGCGTGGACCTCGCTCACGTAGTTCAGCCCACACAGCAGGGGGAAACTGTGAGATGCACCTGCAAGAGGCAACTCCTCATCGGGGGAGTCCAGAACAGACCCGCCAGTACGGGTCTGGGACTTGGCAGCAGTCGATCAGTGATTTCTTTCCCAAGCAGGTGAAGAGGGTCCCGCAGCACCTCTGGACTGGGAGGGGTTCCTGATGAAGAAGCCTTCCTAACCCCGCGATCCCAGCAGGGATGGGTGGAGTTGAGGAATTTGAAAGCCAGAAACCCCTATAATCTGCTGGCACCCAAATCAGACTATACAGTGGGCTGATTCAGACTGTATTTATCCAATGACAAGACTATACTCACGATCTCTTCTTAGAAAGGAACAGCTCTGGCCTGGCACAGTGGCTGACACCTGCAATTCCAGCACTTTGGGAGGCTGAGACAGGAGGATTGCTTGAGGCCAGGAGTTCGACAACAACGTGGGCAACATAGCAAGACCCATCTCTATTTTTTAAATAATCATAATAAATTTTTTAAAAAGAATAGGACAGCTCTTGTGGTGACAACAAGGGTAAATACAACATGACATGTAATAATTCACTAAGCTGTCCACTTAATACGTGTGCATTTTATTATATGTAAATTACACTTCCCGAAAAAGAAGGAAGGATGGAGGGAGCAAGAGAAAGAAAAAAGGGAAGGGCAGGGCGATAAGGGATAGGCTCCCCACAGTGCATTCGCTTGCTCGGCCGAGCACGTCTCTCTTCAGGATTCTGAGAGAGCAAGACCTGTGGATCTTCTGCCTGAGTTCCAGCCTGTACCGGAGAAGCTGCTAGTGTTGGCCTGAGTCCCTTGCTTGAAAAGGGTGCCCCCATTGTTGACAATGGGAGTGGAGTAATGGAAGATAAAAGAGCATCTCCACAAGACACAAATGTGCCATGTGATATTGTGATTTTTGTTTTGTTTTGTTTGTGTCAGGGTGTCTTTCTGTGACCCAGGCTAAAGTGCAGTGGCATGATCATGGCTCACTGCAGCCTCGACCTCCGCCTGAGGCTCCCAAGTAGCTGGGACTACAGTGTGCAACACAACGCCCAGTTAATTTTTAAAAATAGTTTTGTTTAGAGATGAGGTCTCACTATGTTGCCAAGGCCTCTCCTCAGCCTCTCCTCAGCCTTCCAAAGTGCTGGGATTACAGGCCTAAGCCACTGTGCCCGGCCTTGTGAAGTATTCATGGATGATTCCCCCCACCCACACTCCCTCTTGTGACCTTTCCCCCCATTCCTGTGGCTAAGCAGAAGGTTGCCATTGTCACGGTGCAGCCAGAGAACAGAGATGGCAAATTGCTGGTGTTTAAATCCCAAACCAATGGTCCCTATGTCACACTGGAAGACGGAATGGAGAGCGTCTGCTGACCAGTCTGCCCTGCCCAACAGTCGCTCCTCTCCCAATCACACCCTGCTCCCACCCCTCCCCTGCTCCACTCTACCCCCACCCCCAGGTGAGAAAGAAGGAAGAGAGACCAACTACAGGAGAGGCAAGAGTTATACCTCTGGGAACTCTAGAGTCCAGAGGAGGGATGCTGGAAGCCCTCCCCTTCCAGAGGTGGCTAGCTTCAAAGGGGAAAATGGGCCGGGTGTGATGGCTCATGCCTGTAATCCCAGGATTTTGGGAGGCTGAGGCAGGAGGACTGCTTGAGCCCAGGAGTTCAAGACCAGCCTGGGAACATAGTGAGACCTTGTCTCTACAAAAAAATTTTAAAAATTAGCTGAGCATGGTAGTGCATGCCTGTAGTCCCAGCTACTTGGGAGGCTGAGGCAGAATTCCTGAGCCTAGGAAATTGAGGCTGCAGTGAGCAGTGATTGTGCCACTGCACTCCAGCTTGGGCAAACAGAGTGAGACCTCGAGGCAAAAAAAAAAAAAAGGAGAAATGACAGACCCCTGAGAAAAGTTTGAGGATTTCAGAGTAGGATAACTTGAGTAGGTTTAAACTTGAGTGCCTAAGAATGCCTGGAACTGAATAAAATTATGTTTTCTGACTTCAGAAGGGAACTAAAAATAGAGACGTTGGAAAAATAAAGTTTTTTTGCATATCAGTATTAGTGAGAAAATGCATATTTACCACAAAAGTACAATTCTCTGGAGTGGATGTTGTTTTCATTCTGCATCACCTTATCATGATGATACAGTCTCCAAGCCTAGAAATCAAATATGTGTCCTCCTGGTACAGTTTTTTTAAAAAAAAGAAGAAGAAGAAGAAAAAGATAACTATGGCTGAGCTCCAGGCCTCTGGAGACTTCCATCCAGAGTGTCAGCTTGGACACTGAGTGGGAAAATAGAGGACACTAGATTTCCCCTCTACCCTTGCCAGAAAGATATCTTTCCCAGCCCCTGTGCCTAGACCTGCCAGACCAAATCAGAGGAAAAAACACATAACCCCAAGTTTCATTTCACAGCCCTTTCTGCTTTTCCATCCCTAAAATGTGACTCAGGAGACACCAAGAACCTGGATGAGGATCAGGGCTGTTTATCATTTAACAAGTGCCATCTGACTACCTGCTACAGAGCATGAGCAAACAAGAAAGACTATGAATAAGAGCTTCCCAAGCCTGGACCCACCACCTGGACCCTTTCTCCCCTGCCCGCCCCACACCCCAGCCTAACCTTGGCCTTCCCCCAGGAGTGGAAATGCCCCTCTTGTTCACCCTGGGTGGGAGTGGTTCAATTCAGAGAGCTGAACCGGGGGATCACTTGGTCAAAGGTAACAGGTGTTTCCCCTACCAAGTTCATGAAGAGCAAATGAACGTAAGAGTATGATTTTACCTCTCCAGATGGGTGCTGGGAGGACGGAAGCGTGGTGTAATCAGCAGAAGTGCAGAAACCCCAACCCAAGTGTTTACAGGGTGGGGAAATCGCTTCTAAAGCAAAGCGGTAATGACCACCAGTCAAACACTGGCTTGAGATGTAGCAACTAATCCTTGAAACGTCACTGAAGTTCTAGACAGGTGTTGTAGTTTATATTACATGTATTATAAAAGGCACAGTAAATCTTATTGAAAACCAGGTGCTTGGAAGACAGTCAGAAAAAAAAGCAGGAATCCCTTTGGTTTACTGAAGATGGCACACCAGAACAACCTACATGCTGGAATACTTCATTTCTGGAGGAAGGCAGAATTCATTGGTCCAAAGTCCTAAGAAGCTAAGCATAAGGCAGTTACATCTTCTGGAAATGGTTTCCACCCCTCACAACATGGAACTGACAGCAGTCCCCTCTTAGCCATGATTTCACTTTCTGAGGTTTCCGGTACCTGTGCTCAACCACAGTCTGAAAATATTAAATGGAAAATTCCGGTAATCAACAATTCAGCTGCACACCATGGCTCATATCTGTAATCCCAGCACTTCGGGAGGCTGAGGCAGGAGGATTCCTTGAGGCTAGAAGTTCGAGACCAGCCTAGGCAAATAGCAAGACCTTGTCTTTACAAAAAAAAAAAAAAATCAAAATATTAGCCAGGCTTGGTGACATGCAGCCTATAGTCCTAGCTACTCAGGAGGCTAAAGCAGAAGGATCACCTGAGCTCAGCAGGTCAAGGCTGTGGTGAGCCATGATCGCACCACTGCACTCCAGACTGGGTGACAAAGTGAGACTCCAACTCAAAAAAAAGAAGTAAATAATTATACTATAGTCTAGAAGATAGTTAATTTGGAGATACAGGATTGTGACATTTTTCCTGAACAAAATGAAAAGTAAATTGCTGGATCTTGAATTGCTAAATTTAAAGCACGAACATTTGACGTAAAAATATAACAGAGTCAATTTGTTAATCAGTTGCCTAGAATTGAGTAGAAAGCAACTGATCTCTACAAAGGTACTTCATGGTCAATTAAGCACATGTTTTTGTTCCTCAGAACTCTTATCTTGAAAAAAAAAGTCCTCTGCAACATAACATTTCCTGTTTGTGAACTGTACAGTGTTCCCTTCAGGTCTGATGAGCCTCTGCTTGGGGCCCGAAAACAGCTCGTGGGAACATCAGCAGGTGACACAGATTCTTCCAGAGAGTTCAAATGAAAGCCCCAGGGAGCAAGGATTCACCTGCTTCTTCCCCAGACAGAGAAAAAAGTCTAAGAGTTGAGTTTGTCTCCATGAGGCTTTGGCAAATGATCTTAGCATTTCACAAATAGTTTCAAGACAGCTAGGAGTCACCAAACGCCAGTCCCAGTAACGGGGACGATCAGCTCCCCTGCCTGCCCTTCTGTTGAGGTGCCACAGCCCAAGCCAGAGGAGACATTTAGAAAAGCTCAGGTGGTCCTGTGAATCTGGGAAGACACTTGGGTCCAGGGAGATCCCTGCTAGCATAGTTGGAAATACAGGCCCAGGTCCCTTCAGCTAGGAAGTGTGTGAGGCTGAGGGAGGCCAGCACCACAGCTGGAATGGAAAAGCACAGGACTGGACCAGCCACTTCAAATTCTAAATGACAGACATTTTAAAAAGATCTGGCTGTTTTTCAGCCTGGGTAACATAGTGAGACTTCATCTCTACAAAAAGCAAAACATGCCAGGCTCGGTGGCTCAGCCTATAATCCCGCGCTTTGGGAGGCTGAGGTGAGTGGATTGCCTCAGCCTGCGGGTTCGAGACCTGCCTGGGCAACTTGGTAAGACCTCATCTCTACAATAAAATCAAAAAATTAGCCAGGCGTGGTAGCGCGCGCCTGTAGTTCCAGCTACGTGGAAGGCTGAGGCGGAAGGATCACCGGAGCCCAGCGGGCGAGGCTGCGGTGGCCGGGTGCGGCCACTGCACTCCAGTCTGGGCGACAGAGTGAGACTCCAACTCAAAAAAAAAAAA
>CAUYQG010020572.1:0-10190 GCA_963574415.1 Tarsius wallacei | reverse complement strand
TTTTTTATTGTGATATTGAGGGGTACAGTTAAGGGTTAGGTACACAAATATGTCTCGTTCAGGCACCCTTGTTGATAAGGAGTGTTCCCCCATCCCCAGACAAGTATTTACTGCCATTAATCCCTTCCCTTATCCCTCCCCCACCCCATAGTTTCCCACCACTGTCAGTCATTTTCTTGTGGTAATACGTTGGATGATCAAGGTCTATTATATGAGTGAGAACATGTGGTACTCGGTTTTTTGTTTCTGTGAGAGGTCACTCAGTATTTGCATCTTTGGAAATATTTCTTTAAAAACTTTTTATTTTTATTTTTATTGTAGTAAGATTTAACATGAGATCTCTCTTAACAGATTTTTTAGTGCTCAATACTGTATTGTTAACACTGGCACAATGTACTAATGATCTCTAAAGGTTATTGAAATATTTCTTAATCACTTTAAACTTTTTTTCTACAAAATACAAATTTCCAAAGAAGCAACAACAATAAAAACACAACACAAATAAAAGAGACAAGCCAGGAGTAAAAGAGAGCTTAGTTAGTAATTCTGAACAATTAATGAGCCGAATGCTTCTCTGTATCCAAATTACTCCCCCCGCTAGCAGCTTGGTGCTGAGGGAGACACATCAACTTTGTTAAGCTGTTCTGGCTACTTTGTTATACAATACAGTAGGAATGCTTCCAGAAAATAGCAGAGAGTAGAAGCATGTGTCTAAGCTACTCAAGCAAGCACAGCCCAAACCACCTATCCATCTGACTCATGCCTTTCCCCAAGGTAATGCCACTGTGCTCTTGAAGTCAGCATAACCAAAATGATGCTATACAAACAAATCATGGCAGCAGCAATAACACAAAATCGAGCAATGTGCTCATTCTTTCTGTCCTATACACTAGGTTCAGGAAATATATCTTTAATTTTAATACAGGAACAACTTCAGGTCATAACAATAGTAACAAGAGCAGACATTTCTGTGGTTGTTACCACATGACAAGTATTGATCTAAGACTTTACCAATTTGATCCTCATAATAATTTGGTGTGTGTTTGCAGAGGGCTGTCATGATTCCTGTTTTACAGAGGAAGCAAACAAGCCCAGAGGGGTTAAGAGATTTGCTCTTGCTCCTGCAACTATTAAGTGGCGAATGTGAGATTTGAACTGGGGCAGTTTGGCCCTAGCAACCTGGCTCTGATCCTCTACAGCATGTTGTCTTTGAAGGGAAATTACTTTCCTCCCTTGTATCCAGCGGTGTCTTCTGCCTTTGTGCTATTCGTGCCTTCTGATGAAGTGGCTTTCTGAGTTTATCCCTCTCAAATTGGGTTTTATAGTCTTGGTCATTCCTTTCTTTTCTCCCCCATGTCTACATTTGAAAACAAAATCTATCCTTTTATTTATGGATCTGTTTCTCAGACATTTCAAAAAGAAAACACCAGCTAATGTGTTAGGAAATAACTTTCTCTCCTCCACAGAAGTAGGTGTTTTTTTAACAGTGACTTTCCTGGATGATGCCTTCATTCTGAGGAGGGACTTTGATGATTAAAAATTAAAACATGGGAGTAGGACATTTGACTGATTTAAAACTATCTGGGCCTAAATATGAAGGATCTGCTTGCATAGTTCAGTTAATTTTCTTGACTGTCCATAATTTATTGTCTGTGTCTTTTTTGTTGCAGATATGCAAACAGTTTTGGTGGGGTATCTTTTCAGGTTACTCAACAATATGATGATTCTGACAACCATGATTTTTTTTTTTTTTTTGAGTCAGAATCTCACTCTGTAACCCAGGTTTGAGTGCAGTGACCCTATCATGGCTGCTACAGCCTCTACCTGCTGGACTCAGGCAATCCTTCCATCTCAACCTTCCAAGTAGATGGGACTACAGTGTGCACCACCATGCCAGGCCAATTTTAAAACATAATTTAAGCCGGGCTCGGTGGCTCAGCCTGTAATCCCATGGTTTGGGAGGCTGAGGTGAGTGGATTGCCTGAGCCTGCGGGTTCGAGACTCGCCTGGGCAACTTGGTGAGACCTCATCTCTACAATAAATAAAAAACTAGCCGGGCGTGTTAGTGCGCGCCTGTAGTTCCAGCTGCTTGGAAGGCTGAGGCGGAAGGATGGCCGGAGCCCAGCAGGTCGAGGCTGCGGTGGCCAGGAGCGGCCACTGCACTCCAGTCTAGGTGACAGAGTGAGACTCCAACTCAAAAAATTTAAATAAATAAATAAAATAAAACATAATTTATTCATTTTAGAAATGAGATCTTGCCATGTTGCCCAGGTTAGTCTCAGGCAATCCTCTCGCCTCGGCCTTCTATTGTGCCCAGCTGACATCTATGAATATTATAATCTGGGAGAAAACTTGTCAATGTCACTATTACATGATAAATAAGAAAATTATAATCTTTATGTCTGAAAAAAATGTTTGTTTTTCTTTTGTACTATTTTTGAGGAATTTAAGGACTAAATTTAACCTACTGGTTGGTACTCTGAAATATATACTCTACATATTAACTGAAAAATAATAGGTGTTTCTCTAAATCTGAATCATTGGTGTGGAGAAGATAAGCTATAGAATGGTCTAGAATGAGTCCATTGTGCCATTGCAATAGGTAGAAATCCTGGGAGCAGCAGGATACTAGTAAGTTCTCAAATTAGAAAAAATACAAGAGTCTTCTCTACAAGGCCTCTAGGCAAGTACTCAATTTCCCAGTGTGGTCTCTCTGGTGTTTCTTCTGTACCTCTGCAATCTCCCAATGAGGTATTCAACAGAGAAAATTCTAAAAGGAGACATATATCTTCAAGGTACACTTGTGTGAATTTTGAGTAGGTTTTAACTAAAATTGTTCTCTGCTTTAGAGTATATTGTAAGGTGAATGTCAAAATAAATTAAAATTCAGATCCTATCAAGCATGTGGATATAACCAGCTTCTTCACCCTCTTGTGACAATAAAGGAACATTTGCTAACCGGGAACTACTCTCTATTGTTCTACCTGACCTTCTGAAGGATCTGCTGTAATAATATGTTAAATTACCAAAACTGTGATCCTAAGTAAAAATTATAGATTTTTGCATGGATTCATCTGAACTGTAATTGATTGTCTAACATGGAAACCATGCTATGTGAATTATTTGGCACAGTGCTAATATTGGCTAATTTAGAATGTAATTATAATCAGCACGGATCCTTTCAATTGCACTTATGAACTTAGCCACAGTAGGGAAGAATATAGGACTCCCCACAGGGCAGAAATCACTTGGTTCCTCAGATGATATATAGCCCAAGTTTTTAATTATATTCGGCTGGAGTTCTTTTTAATTTTATCTTACCAAAAAGGAATGGATTCTAATATGACAAAAGTGATGCTTAAGTTGTAAAGGAAGCGCATTAAACAGAGTTTATAATACTTCCCACTGAGATGAGTTTTAACATTTAAAATGAGAAGAAGGCTATTCTTTACATTCAAAATTTGATCAATCCAAGTGATAACCAGAATAAAAATTAAATACCATTCTGATAGGATAAGCTTATCATCTTTCAGATATGTACTATAGTCACCCGTTTATACAGACTTTGAAGTCCCCAGAATGATTTATTTCCTGAAGCCCTAGAAATACAAGATGCAAACTTCCTGCAACATGTCATGGAAAGAGACTCATTAGTTTCTCATGTCTTCCCAAAAGAGGCAGTGTCAGTGTTTTCTTTTCTAATAGCAATGGCAGGAAAAATAAAATTACTTGTTCTTACAGTGTTCTCATATATCTAGGCAATTATAATACTCAAAGATATATATTTATAACATTAAAATTATAATATTTACAAACAGAATATAATTATATATTCAGAAATATATGTATTTTATTTTTCTGGTACATGAAATAACTGGAATTGATGTGTTAAGATTGTAGAAAAATAAACAATTTTCAAATAGCTCTTTGCTCAAGTATAACTGGGTTTTCATAAACATAAGAAACTCTACCTTTCAATATAAAAACAGCATTTATAAGTATGAATATAGTCACTGCAGTATAGATTGGAAAAAATATTTATTAAGGCAGTAATATTGTTCTTGGATATTGTCACAGGGGAGGTGAATTGTTGCTGACAAGTACTTATACAGGGAATGCTGCTAATAGCAAACCTGCAAATTTGGGGGGGAGCAGTTTCTTGGAAGTAGTTTTAGAAGCTTACTGAATGGGCAACCCCTTCAAGTCCCACTGTAGGAGCTTTTCTGTCCTTTTAATAAATCCTGCTCTCTCACTTAAAAAAAAAAAAGCTTACTGAACAACTTTTCCTCATACTCTAGAGCAGTGAATTTCAAATTTCAGTAAGCATCAGAATAACAGGAGGGCTTGTATACAGATTATTGGGTCCCCCTCCTTAGAGTTTCTGATTCAGTTAGTCTAGGGTAAAGTCTGAGGAATTGTTTTTCTAAAAAGTAACCATGTGATGCTTTTGTATTTGTTCTGGGGACTCAACTTTGAGAACCACTTCTTTAGCATCAAGTGCATTAGTGCACCATTAGACCAAATGTAAGAAGAAAAATTTCATTTTACGCACATCTCCTCTCCTCCAAGGTGGTATAGCTCAGTGCCAGTGCCTGAAACCTGAACCATGGTGTTTAGAGCAGGAGGAACAGTGGATGCCCTGGCAAATGGAGTTATTTTTAGTGTTCATAATCTGTTGGTTGAAAATCACAGCAGTTAACAGTTCACCCAAACAAGTATGCAGGAATTGCTTCTATACTCATCCTTATATAGCCATGAATGAATGGTTACAGTATTTACATAACTAAGGTCAACGGAGTCCATATGTTTTAGCTCACTTAAGGGATTTTCTCTGAAATTACTTTATACTTTTCTGTATTATCACTTTCTTCATTTCTATACAATCATTCTAATTTGCATTCAAACAAGGTCTGTTTTCTTTTAAGAAAATAAAAGAGTGATGTCAGCATTACAGCAGAATAGGAACTTTATACCATCACCCCCTGCAGAACCAGATTTTGACAACTACCCATAAACAAGAGTACCTTGTGGGAGTCTAGGTGACCAGTGGAGAGGTTTTAGTGCACCATTAGACCAAATGTAAGAAGAAAAATTTCATTTTACGCACATCTCCTCTCCTCCAAGGTGGTATAGCTCAGTGCCAAAAGATACTCACAATTTCTCCCATGGATGAAGTGAGACTGTAGTGAGCATCTGAGCACCTGGCTTTTCCAGGTGTGTGGGACGTTGCCCAAGAGGACCACATCTTTTTCACTTTATCCAGATTACTGAGGTATCAGCATAGCTGAGTGATTGAGAAAGGATGGTTGCAGAAAAAGGAGGCTGTGGGATCTAGTGGCCATTCCTTGGATTCTAAAAAAGCCAGCTCATGAGCTGCTTGGGGCACCTTGTCTGCCAAACTCTTTTATCTGGACCATGGGCAACCTAAAAACTTTGAACTCCTCACTCCCCCTCTTCCTACCCAGTACCTGAGCTAATCTTTGAGGAATGAGAGTTCAAGTGTCTTACAAAGAGAGTCAACTCAAATCTGGTGGGGATTGGGTGAAGACACCAACACTTGAACATTACAGGACACCACCAAAACAAGCAGGAGGCTCTCAGCATCTGGCCCGGCTCTGTGGGATTAGGAGAAGGCATGCAACCTTAAGAATTCTCCCCAAGAGGGAACAAGAGGTGTAGACTGTGCACATCCATAGAAAAGATCTGAGAGTCTAAGAATTCCTAAATGGGATGACTGGAGAAAGCTTATTCCTTTTAAAACCAGTCAGGAAAGACTAGAGGAGGTGATTCCTTCTTCAAATACAAAAAAAGCAATGAAAGATGTCAAGAAACTTGAAAAATCAAGGAAATGTGACATCACCAAAAGAACACAATAATATTCCAGTAAACAACCAAGAAGAAAAAATGGACAAATCAATAAAATCAGAAAAACAACAAATAAACAAAATGAGAGGTTCTATATAGACATATAGTAAACAAACAAACAAAAAAACCAAACAAGAATTCTGGAGCTGAAGAGTACAATGAACAAAATAAAAAATACAATTAAGAGCATTAATAGCAGGCTTGATCAAGCAGAAAAAAGACTGTGAACTTAAAACGGGTCATCTGAAATTATTCAGTCAGAGAGAGAAAAAAAAAAAAAGAAAAAGAATAAAAAGAAATGAAAAACTCTATGGAAATTATGAAACTCCTTAAAAACAAAAAACAAAAAAATAACAATTGCTGTGTGGATATCCCAGAGAGGAAGAAAGAGAAAGAAAGGAATAGAAAGCTTATTTTAAAAAATAGCTAAAAACTTTCTAAATCTGGTAAAGTATATGGACATGCAGGTATAAGAAGCTAAAAGTTTCCCAAAAAGTTCAACTCAAAGAAGACATTACTGATGCATTAGATCAAATTGTCAAAAATAAGAGATAAATAATTTTGAAAGCTTCAAGAGAAAAGAGGCTGTGACATACAAGAAAATTTTCATGAGACTCTCAGTGGATTTCTCCACAGAAACCTTGAAGGCCAGGAGAGAGTGAAATATTTAAAGTACTGATAAAAACAAACAAAAAATCCTGCCAACCAAGAATACTCTTCCAGACAAAGCTCTCCTTTAGAAATGAAGGAACAAGGAAGAATCTCAAACAAAGAAATATGAGAATTCATCACTAGACCTGTCTTGCAAGAAATGTTAGAAAGATGAAAATTCTGACATCATAAATACATCAAAAATGTAAAATGTGGAGGGGATGGTCAAAGCCTAGAGTTTTGTGCAATAGAAGTTGTTTTCACCTTAAAATAGACTATTATATCTATAAGGTATTTTATGTAGGCCTCATGGTAACCACAAAGCAAGTCTATAGTATATACAAGAAAGATAAGGAGAAAGATATCAAAGGAAAAAAAATCATTAAATCACAAATGGAGACAGAAAGAGGAGAAAAAAGGAAGAGAAATCTGTAAAATAGAAGACAGTAAACAAAAATGAGAAAAGTAAGTCTTTACCTAAGTACTTTAAATGTAAATGGATTAAATTATCTACACAAAAGGCATAGAATGGCTGAGTGGATTAAAAAAAACAAAAGACCCAACTATGTGCTGCTTACAAGGCACTCATATTACCTCTAGAGACTGAAATCGAAGGAATGGAAAAAGATTTTCCAGGCAAATGAAAACCAAAAGAGATCGGGGAAAGCTACAGTTATATTAGACAAATAAACTTTCAGTCAAAATGGTCTCGAGATAAAGAGGATTAATTTATAATGATGAGTGGGTTGATTCATCAGAAATATATAACAATTGTAAATATATATGTACCCAACATCAGAGCACCTCCTATAAAAATTAAATATTAGCAGAACCAAAGAGAAAAATAGGCAAAAATAAAATAGGAGTAATAGATTTTAATACCCCATTTTCCAATAATAGAGATATTATCCAGACAGAAAGTCAGTAAGGAAACACTGGGCTTTAATGACTTCTTAGATCAAAGAGACCTAACCGACAGCATTAAACAGCAGCATAATACACATTGGTCACTAAAGCACATGCAACATTCTGTAGAATAGATTACATGTTAAACCTCAAAACAAGTTTTAAAAAATTTAATAAGATAAGAGTTATATCAAGCATCTTTCCCTACCACAATAGTATGAGAAGATAAATCAATAACAGAAAGCAAACTGGAAAATTCACAAATATGTGGAAATTTAACAACACATTTCTGAACAACCAAAGGGTCAAATAATATCAATACTGAAATAAAAAAAAAATCCTGGGACAAATAAAATGAAAGCAAAGTATACAAAACTTATGGGAAGCAGAAGATGCAGTTCTAAGATTATTGGAATAAATGCTTATACATAAAAACATAGTAAATATATGCCATTACATTAAACCTCAAGGAATAGAAAAAGAACAAAGCAAGCCCAAGGTTAGTAGAAGAAGAAAATAACAAAAATCAGAGCAAAAATAAATGAAATAGAGACCAGAAAAACAATAGAAAAGAGAAACAAAACTGAGTTTTTTTAAAAAAAGATAAACAATATCAATAAAATGTAAGCGAGACTAAAAAAAAGAGAGAAAACTTAGTAAATAAAATCAGAAGAAAGAGGAGACACTATAACTAATACTACAGAAATATAAAGGATCATAAGAAACTACTATGAACAAACTTATGCCAAAAATTGGACAACCTAAGAAGAAATGAATAAATTCCTAGGTACATATAACTTACCAAACTGAATTATGAAGAGAGAGAAAATCTGAGCAGACCAATAATGAGAACAGATATAGAATCATTAATAAAAAGTCTAACAATTAATAAAAATCACAGACTTGATACCTTCACTGGTGAGATTTACCAAACATTTAAGGATTAATTAAAACCAATCATTGTCAACCTATTCTGAAAAATTGAAAAGGCAGAAATGCTTCCAAACTCAGCTTATGAAGTCAGCATTATCCTGGTAACAAAGCCAGACAAAGACACCATGAGAAAAGAAAACTATAGGCCAATATTTCTGATAAATATAGATACAAAAAATACTCAATAGAACATTAGCAAGTTGAATTCAATAGCACATTAAAAAGATAATATACCATGAGCACATGGGATTTATACCATTTGTTTATTTTTTTTGTTGTTGTCTGTGCTTTTGGTTTCATTACAAAAAGTGTTGCCGAAATCAATCTTTGCTTTTTTTTTTTATAAGGGGTTTTAATGCTTCAGTTTTTACATTTTAGTCTTTAATATATTTTGCATTTATTTTTACATATACTGAGAATGAAAATTTATTTATTTTTGCCTGTGGATATCCAGTTTTCCTACCACTATTATTGAAGAGACTAACCTTTCCTCATTGTTTATTCTTGGTGCTTTTGTCAAATATTAGTTGATTACATCTGGCTCCATTTAGTTATGGGCTATTTTATCTGTCTTAGGTGCCAGTTGTATTCTGTTTTGATTACTATACTATTGGAATATAATATGAATCAGGAAGTATGATGGTTTCCGCTTTGTTCTTTTCGCTCAAGATTGCTTTAGATGACTGTGGTCATTTTGGGTTTCATATGAATTTTAGGATTGTTTCTTCTATTTTTACGAAAATTATGTTGAAATTTTGATGAGGATTACATTTAATTTGTATGTTCCTTTGGGTAATATGAACATATTAGCAATAATAATTCTTTTTTCATTTTAAAGACATGGGGTACAATTCAGAGTTAGGTATACAAATGTTCATTATGCAGGTACCCTTGTTGATGAGGTGTACCTCTCCTGCCCAAGGCTGATTCCCACTACGGCCAACCCTACCTCCCTGCCCCACCCCCCACTACTGCCAATACTTTTCTTATAGTATGACAATCATTGTTCAAGGTCCGCTTATGAGTCAGAACATGTGATATTCAGTTCTTTGTTTCTGTGAAAGATCACTCAGTTTTATAGACTGTAAGTCCATCCAGGTTGCTTCGAAGTTCGTGATTTTGTTCTTTATGGCTGCGTAATATTCCATTGCGTATATGTACCACATTTTTAAAATCCAGTCCTCTTTTGATGGGCAGTATGGTTGATTCCGTGATCTTGCTATTGTGAACAATGCTGTGATAAACATACATGTGCAGATATCTTTTTTCATAGAGTGATCTGAGTTCTTCTGGGTATATTCCCAGTAGGGAGATTGGGGGCTCTTATGGAAGGTCGACTTTTAGAACTTTTTGGAATCACCACACTGTTTTCCACAGAGGCTGTGCTAGTTTACACTCCCACCAACAGTGTACAAGTGTTCCCTTTTTACCACATCCTCTCCAGCATCTGTTATTTTTTTGAGTTATTGATAATGGCCATCCTGACTGGAGTTAGGTGGTATCTCAGTGTAGTTTTAATTTTCATTTCTTTGATGACCAGTGAGGCTGAGCATTTTTTCATATGTCTGTTGGCTGCTCATATGTCTTCTTTTGAGAATAGTCTATTCATATCTTTTGCCCACTTTGTAATGGGGCTGTTTGTTTTTTTCTTTTCAGCATGTTTGAGTTCCTTGTAGATCCTAGATGTTAGGCCTTTGTCAGATATACAGTTGCAAGACCTTTACAATGAAAACTACAAAAGACCTTTACAATGAGAACTATAAAACACTGCTAAAAGAAATCAAAGATGACACAAACAAATGGAAAAATATTCTATGCTCATGGATTGGAAGAAT
>CAUYQG010020569.1:0-27258 GCA_963574415.1 Tarsius wallacei | reverse complement strand
GGGATTATAGGCTGAGCCACCGAGCCCGGCTCAAATAATACATTTTTAAAGCTCCTGTGAACTCTCATGTATACTCTAAAAGCCACATACTCTACTAGTGTTATTTATGACTCTAAATTAATGTTTGGCTTCTATTTAGTCCGAGGCTTTCTGATATATTTTAGGGCTGTTTCTCAGTAATTTTATAGAGCACAGAACTTACCTTTTTCTTCATTTTCTTGACTGCCAATTTTGACTTCAGATAAAAGAGCTTCCTTTTCTTGAAGAGCTTTTTGCTCTGTGAGGTGCTGCCTCAGCAGTAGCCAAAAAGTAATAGTGAAAAGAATCTGAAATTAGAGAAGTAGCAAAACAAGAATTAGGCAACCATTCGAAGTGTAAGAACATTTCAAGGAATGCAGTGCCTTCTCCACATTCCAGTGGGAGCACAATAAGCAAACATTTTTACTGTAGATAGAGTCAGGGCACCCACTTGATCTCAGCTGAAATTCACTGCCTTTCAATCCCTTTTCCTGAGGATACTTTCATGTGTGTTTTGGGTACCAGGAAGGTATTCAGCACCGTGCAAGGCCCCAAGGAAGATGAACTGAACCATTCAAAGTCCTTCCATCTGGGAAGGAAGTCATCTTCAGCAGTGGTCTCCCTCAAGCTGCTTGTCCCTGGTTTGATTTCTTCCTGACTGTGGTGTCATCGCCATTGTAAAAGGAAGATATACTTCCTGTATACTATTCTCTTGAGTCTGCAACATTCCTTATTTTGAAGAATTTCACAGACTGAAAATTTCATCCCAGAAAATAGAATATCTTATTATTTCTACTAATCTTCCAAAGCTGAAGTAAGACTAGTTCTAGGTGCCCACAGTTTTATATTGACATTTTCTTAGAGACAAGGAAAAATACTTTTGATATCAAGGAGCTTTCTTCTTTAGGGAATATAGTACCTAACACATAAGGTGTGTGTGTGTGTGTGTGTGTGTGTGTGTGTGTGTGTGTGTGTGTGGTGTAATAGCTTTGTTGAGATATAATACATATACCATATAGTTCACCTATTTAAAGTGCATAATTCAGCGTTTTTTTGTATATTCACAGAGTTGCTCAATTATCACTGCAATCAATCTTAGAACATTTTTATCATTCCCAAAAGAAACCTCATAGCAGTCACCTCTTTTTCTCCCCATATTGGTCCTAGCCAATCACGAATTTACTCTTTGTCTCTATATATTTGCCTAATGTGGACATTTTATATAAAAGAAATTATACAATATGTATTATTTTTTATTTTTTTTCTTTTATTTTAAAGATGTGGGGTACAATTCAGGGTTAGGTATACAAATGTTCATTATACAATATGTATTATTTTTAAGTGGATTCTTTTACTTAGCATAATGTGTTCAAGATCCGTTTATGCTGCAGCACGTATAGTACCTCATTCCTTTTTATTACCAAATAATATTTCACTGTATGGCCATACACCATTTTATTTATCCATTTGCTAGTTAATATGCCTTCGGGTTGTTTCCATATTTTTGGCCGTAATGGATAATGCTGCCATCCATCAACATTCATGTACAAATTTTGTGTGGACATATGTTTTCAATTCCCTCACGTGTATAAACCTAGGGCTGGAATTGCTGGTCTTATGGTAAATTCTAAGTTTAACATCTTGAGGAACTGACACACCGTCTTCCAAAGTTGGTGCGCCATTTTATGTTCCCATCAGCAGTGTGTAACAGTTCTAATTTCTCTATGTCCTCAGTAACTTTTGTTACTATCTTTTTAAATGAAAGTCACCCTAGTGGATATGAAGTGACATCTCTTTTTTTTTTGAGTAGGAGTCTCACTCTGTCGCCCAGGCTGGAGTGCCATGGCACACTCACGGTCACCCCAGTGTCGACCTGCTAGGCTCCTGCAAGCCTTCCATCTCAGCCTTCCAAATAGCTAGAACTACAGGTGCGAGCTACACCCCTGGCTAATTTTTATTTATTCATTGATTATAGAGACAAAGTCTCACCAAGTTGCCCAAGCTGGTCTTGAACCTGTGGGCTCAGGCCATCCACTCACCTCGGCCTCCCAAAGTGCTGGGATTACAGGCTGAGCCACCAAGCCCGGCCTGAAGTGATACCTTACTGTGATTCATACCAGAGTTTTTATAAATATTTGCGAAAGAGATTTGAAAAAATAAATAAGACAAATGGATCATTGGATATTTTCTAACTTAGCTATACATAAATGTCCTCTTATCATTTTCTTTCAATATAAACTAGTGCCAATAAGTCCTGGTATACATGCACAGGGGGTAAGGAAATCAAAACCACAGGCCTACATTTCTGAAAATCTGGCATTAAAATTTTGGAAGTCACTATGCATATATATATATAATAGTTATAAATTGGGAAAGAAATCTACCTATTTCTCTAATGCATATTCAGAGAGATTAGGTGTAATTGGGGGCAGATAAAACATCTTTCCTTGGCAAGGTGAGTTAAAAGTCAGGTTTTGAAGGAGGCAATGAATATGGTTTGGTAGAGCCAGGAGAGAGGTGGGTGAGTCTGACTCTACCAGAAGTGTTCAGCCCAGTGAGGACAAAGGCTAGATTCTTTTCTTTTATTTTCTATCACAGTGACTCATCTAATACTCTGTGAAGTGTGTGCTATGTGTTTTATACAAATGTTACTATGTCAAAACCTTACACTATTTGTTGAGCAAAAATATTAAATTATAAAATACAAGTACCGACCCTAGGATCCCAGAATCACTTTTTAAAATGAGTAACAAGTTTATTTCCCAAATTATGTTTCCTTCCAAAGAACTGTTAATTTTAAATTAAACGGAAGATAATTCAACTAGTTAGTTGGCATGCATGTTTAGAACTCTCACTGTTATTCTGAGTCAAGTTGTAATGTACTTGCATAATCAAAACAATAAGGTTTTGAATTTCTCTTATAAGAAAAGACTAAGATGTGTGTGTGTTTCTGTGTTTAAGAGGAAAGAAAGAGAGTAGAAACACGTTAGATAAAAGTGACTTGTGAATGAGAATACTACATGGAATTTTCAGCATAGGGTATCATTTGAAGAGAAAGTAAGAGTAGGTAGGCATGGAGGCTTGAGATGAATGAATCAATAAATGAAATTCCCACTGTCCATGAACACAGGGGGGTTATGGTCTCACTTCTAACTGTCATCAGCATTTAACTGTTAGAAATGTTTTCCTTTATTCCAACATCCCTTCATCAAAACATCTGTTACAAGGACCAGTCTTGGGTCTAAGCTACTCAGTATTCCCATGTACACCCGATTGCCTTGGCTATGGGTGTCTGGTACTTTTAAAGTATGGGATTTCTCCGAGGAAAGGTGAATTTCATGTGATGTAAATGAGTGTCTCTTTCAGAGATACTAATTTTTAAGGTCCACTTAACATATTCATGTGTTTGTTTTTACTGTCTTAAAACGAAGTCAGCAACACAAAAAGAATGTGTGTTTAGTCTGCCACTTGTTTAACAAAACAAACAGTAAGTTGGGACACCCAATCTTCTGAAATAAAAACTTCCAAAGTGATCCACAAAAACAAATGAGTAATGAAAAGATTATGAACATTTTAACTCAGATGAAGGCATATCATAGAATCAGTAGAAGGAAGAAAATCAAATCCATATTTAATTTTTGCTTCTCTAAAAATGTTTATAAGGACATAATTTGAGAAAAAATGTTTCCATTAATAATCAATATTTACCTATAACAGACATGTGTTAAGTCTGTTTTACAAGTTGATGGTCTATCCAAGAAAGTCCTCTAACCCCTTGATATATTTTACATTGCATCTTCCTATTTCCATATCTAATTTCTACTAGAATATAATTTGTACTAAAAATAATATATACTATACTTTTTTTGAATAAAAAGTATTGTCATTTTTAAGGAAAAGCTAAAATCATGGTATAATATATGTTAATAGTTAAATTATAGAGACCTCTGGCCGTATTCATTATTTTTATACAGTCTCAAATCTGTTCATTTTTGCAAAGCAGTGAATATTTGGAGCCTAGCTTAATTAGGTTTCTCTTGGACATGATCACTATAATTACTGTGGTTTGTGTCATTGTTTTTCTTGTTTTCACTTACCTTTGAAGCAAGTTCTCCTGGCTCTTTCTTTTCTAAAAATCCTGGGACCTTTTTAATTTCAGGAAGTTCAAAGCTCCATATATACTGTAATATCAACAACAGATTTCCATAAACCACCATGAAAGGAGAGCTGATCATGGCATATTTTCTTCTGTTGCGTATCATCCAAAGAGTACATGACCAAATCAATAACACGAAAGTCAACCAGCTATGATAAGTGATGCTCCAGGCCTTGCGGGAGAAAAGAAAAAGTGATAATGGTCAATACAATATACATTCCCCCCATTCTGGTAAGCTAAAAGTTATCTAAAAAGAAAAGGTCAATGACATTCAAGTGAGGGAGAGGTGGTAAAGGAATAGAGAGAATCCAGCCTGTGGCATTGGAAAACAAGAAAAAAGAAATGCTGATTATGCTGAGAATGACATTCCTTTTGAACTTCCTCTAGGGAGTAGAGTCAAAGGCAAAGCACTCTTCTTTCCAAGTCTCCTTCCTACAAGCTCCACATCTCTTGATCTTTACCTTACTTTGAAATATTTAAAAAAAAAAAAAATAAAACGCTGTAAGTGTACTCTCCTCCCCCAAAGAGTTGGCGTCCACAGCTATTTATAAGTGATGAGTATGGGTCGTTGTGGAGGCTGAAAGATAGAAACTTTAAGAATCACTAAGTTGACTTTACAAACTGGGCTTCAGGGGTCATTCTTAATGGATAACTCAAGAAGATACTAAACAGAAATTACAAAATTTACGTGAAGAAGTTGTGTCTTAGGCACCCATACCCAAGACAATAAAGCCAAGTTAACAGAGGCCATCCTCAGCTTCTGTCCTGCAAGGGTTAGGACTAAAGAGCTGCCAGACTCTTTGGACAAATGATACATTTTCTTTTATTCACAGTGAACTTTCAAAGAATCAGAAACATAACTCAAATGGCAGCTACCAGAATAATCTGTAAATCAGGCAAACAAGCACTATTTACTTTAGAAATCTCTTATCTCAACATAATCTGATATCATATTTTTTGTGAAAAGACCTTTAAAAACATCTTCTAGTATGTTTGGGCTAATTGAAATCAATAGCATTTCTGAATTTCATGAGTTAGTTCCAAAGCTCAAAATGTTTTACAAGTCTGTCTTGTTTCTAGAAATTGGGTATTAAGATAAATGAAGTCAGCATGGAGTAGAAAAATATTTCCTCTTAGAAATTTGCTTATTTGTCCTAAAGCACCTCTAACTTTTTAAGGTGATGAGTTATTTTAAACTTTTGGTTAAAATACATGATAATTCTAAACTGGACATTTAAACTGCTTTTATCAAAATTAAGTTGGTGACTGACAAGTATTATCAAGTTTGAATTATTTTCATGAAAATATTATTTTTTGGAAATATAATTTATAATAAGTTAGGTAATATTTAATATATTTGCATTAAATAACACATTTAGTAGTCTTGCTATTTAATGCATTTATCCGAGTATGAAATGCAGATATGCCCTTGCCCTTTTTATGTGACAGGAAAATGATCTTCAAAGATATTATAATCCCAGAAGATTCCAGCCCCTCCTTCCACCACATGCTATTCTTGCTTGGGAGGATGAGGGAGAAAAACAAGTTATGAGAATTTTTAAAAATTTCTCTTCTTTTTAGTGCCAAGTCATTATGCCTTTTGGTTGCGGTGGCTGGGAAAGAAAATCTACACTGTGTTGCTTCCTATGTTCAGTCTCAGAATTGTCTGACAGTTTAGTATATTTGCATTTTGTGTTTTGAATAAATACATGTATCATTTTAACAGACTTGGCTCCTCAGGACTTCTGTTTCTGTGTGTGACAAAAAAGTCTCCTGCAACAGGGAGCTTCCAGGGAAGGCAGGCCCTCAGAAAACATTGATGTTGTGACTCCGTTAACACAACGAAATGGTGCCAGTCAAGACACATCCTTAATGAAGGATTATGTTGTTTTTACAATAGACTTTTTTCTATTAAGTAACAAGATGTGTACTCAAGTATTTTTTAAAGCTCTAGTTTGTTAAAGAAAGTATCAAATTTATCTGGATTAGAGAGAAGAAAAAATAAGTGCATACATTTTTTAGTTCTAAATCAGAATCTTTCATTGTGTTTATAATATGTTTGATATTAACAACTGGAGACTTGCTGTAGTGTAGAGGTTGATATATAGAAAAATGTCAAAAAGTAATCAAAAAACAAAGAATTAATTTCATGTAAAGAATCAAGTTGTAAGCCCCCAAATAAGCATCTTTGGTTTTGAGGAAGTTTTCTTTTTCCCAGCCTCCTCTCGCGTGTGGCTGTGTTCCTCACTCGAACTGAAGTTGAGTGGCTAACAGTTTCCTCTGGCCAGCATCTTGATGTAGTATTTGGAGAAATTGTGTCTGGGTATTCTTTCCTTCTTAGAGTTACAGAATATTTTCACTTTTTTTCATCACAGGTATCCACACAGGATCTCACCATGGACCACAGAATTTGAAAGAGTTGTATTTTCAACAAGAGTGTTAGGCTTCTCAAAAATAAATCAGATTTCCCAAGAAAATCTGGTTTTAGGAAAGGGAGAGATTAGAACTTCTTTTGTCTTCTATTTATGGGCCAAAGGTCTATCTTTGCAGCTGTGATGTTGGAGATGGAGAATGTATTGGGAGGTGAGTAAAAACATTCACAAATGGCGAGCTCACAATCAAAGAACCTCCGGGGTGCTGTGGGTGCTTTATGCTCCCATTGGCAAAAAGTTATAGTAGCCAACATGGAATAAAGTCTCACCCAAATCTAAGATGAGATATGAATGTAACTCTCACTATCTGAAAGAAATAAAGCAGCCTATATTAACCTGGAATATAGTCAGTAACTTTTAGAAATACTACTTCATAAATATGTCCTCTTAAATGGGCAAGATAGGAGGTAGTGTGTCCTGATTAGCTAATTTGAGAGAAGTATATTAATATTTAAAGGAAAGATGTGATTTTGCAATCTGTAGTATAAAAAATTAACATAGCCATCCGTTCTCTGCCAGGGTATTGGGAAGATTCCTATACTCATGCTGGCCCTGAGAAGATGAGAGCTTGGAGCCAGCCAAGTTGTGGGCACCATGTTTCCAGCACCCTGGCTGCTGCTGTTCATACCTACCATCATAGCAATGAGGGCACAGATGTAACTTTGTTTCATAATAAATTGGAACACAGAGACCATGGCATGAACTTTGACACTTCTTTTTTCTTCATGACTCCTTTCTTCTTCAAATTCTTCTTTCTCGTCTTCTTCGTCCTCTTTCTTTTCTAGATGGACAAATAAATGTAACTATGCAAACTTGAAATCTGTATAAATGTTTCAAGCAGTGCAACATATGTATGATTGTGGCAGAGTCTCTTATTTAAGGCTTCAGAAAGTATTTCCAATTAGTAAAGTCTTCATATTATATTATAGATTCTGCTTGGTCAGTGTAATGGGACTCATCACCCAGAGGTCAAGGAAGAAAATTTCCATTTGAGAGGGTAGGGAGGACAGCCTCTAAGATGGTCCCTAAAGCTTCTCCCTCCTGGTGCTCATTCCCTTATGAACCCTCCCTTTGAGTGTGGGTGGGGCCTGTGACAGGCTTCCTACAACTAGAGCACTTTAGAAAGAACGAAGTGTCACTTTCAAGATTTAGTTTTAAAAGACTGTGGCTTCTGTGCTGAGCATCCACTGCCATGCTATAAACTGCCCTATGGGGTGTCCCAGGTGGCAAGAACTGATGTCTCTGCCAGCCAGCAGTCAGCAAGAGCCTGGGGCCAGCCAATAGGTATAGATTGGGCTTGGGAAGAGATTCTCCCCTAGGCGAACCTTCAGATGAGATGGCAGCCCCAGCCAGAAGCATCCCTGCAACCTCATGAGTAACCTCGAGCCAGAGGGACCAGCCTAGTCACACCTAGATTCCTGGCCTGGAGAAATTGTGCCATACTAAATGCTGTTGGACCAGTCACAATGTAAAATTCAAACGCCCTTTCTGTCTTTCTTATTTAAATTAAGTGGGCTACATGTAAGTGCGTTATAGCGGGGAGTTTCTTAGCACCATGAACAGGAAGTATAAGCCACTGCAAAACCAGTGACTGTGCGTACCTCACGCACACTCCACATTGAGGCTACAGTGTTTCCTTGGCAATGAAACATAAAAAAGCAAAAGGACTGGATAAGTCTAGCATTTATATAGACAAGCTCGTGGATCACACACAGTGATGAAAGCACCACATCTGATAGATTCTAGAGTTACTGGCATGCTACTTCTCTGATTGTGACACTTTGTGTCACAATTATAGATTCAATTTTCTTTAAAAACTTTCAGGGTTTTGTTTTACTTTTGAAAGTTCAGTTCATGATTTGAGTGTGTTTGGGTTGTCCTTGTCAGCAGTCAAAATTCTATTTATTCATTCTCCTATAAATACTGTGTAAGTAGAAGGACGTCTAAGCTGTGACCTGAATATCTCAAATGTGAGAAGTCATAAATGCTAATTCTTGGGCTCTGTCCTATGTGTTTCTGGAGCTGATGCTCTGAAGACCACCTTTTGGAGAGCACTGCATTTCCTTTTCATTTTAAGCCCAATTTGCAAACTAAAACATACTCATGTGGGATGCAGAGAGAGGTAACAAACCATCGTGGTGCTCTGTGAAGCTCACAGGTGTCATCTGGGGTTGGACAAAAAAGGGACTCTTTTTCAAAACATGCATATATTAACCAGAAAAACTGTTGACCAAATTATACATCAACTAAAAGAAAGACCAATATACATATATACATGTAGGTGTAATACCATATATAAGGTGACATGTTTAAGATATTTTTTATACCTTTCTTCCCCAAGGTTTTTGCTCAGTTATGTCCCTTATTTTGTGTACAAACTTGGTACACGAATAGCAATATGCTGAGCAAAATACAGGCAGAACTTTAAAAAATGAGCTTAATTATACTGACCATGGAAGACAACACTTCTGTTTAAAAAAGAGAGCCAGCCGGGCTCGGTGGCTCAGCCTGTAATCCCGCGCCTTTGGGAGGCTGAGGTGAGTGGATTGCCTGAGCCCGTGGGTTCGAGACCCACCTGGGCAAGCGAGACTTCATCTCTACAGTAAATCAAAAAAAAAATTAGCCAGGCGTGGTAGCGCGCGCCTGTAGTTCCAGCTACTTGGAAGGCTGAGGCGGAAGGATCGCCGGAGCCCAGCAGGTCGAGGCTGCGGTGGCCGGGAGCGGCTACTGCACTCCAGTCTGGGTGATAGAGTGAGACTCCAACTCAAAAAAAAAAGAGAGCCAAATCAAACAACAACAGACCAAAAAGAGAGAGAGGTCAAGTGTCTGAATGAAAGGGAAATTCAATCCTGAACATAACACACGCCCTAGGGCTGGCTCCCACCTGAGGATTCATCAGAGGGCTCCCACCGGTACTGAGGGGTTGAGTACAGGTCAGTTTTGCCAGGGCCATTCTCCATGGGCAGACTGGGGTGGATGGTGTGGTAATCCACAGGGTTGCCGTTCACAGTCACCAGCAGGCCCTGCCAGGAGTACAGGGAGAAGGACACCTGTCACAGCAGCTCTGGGTTTCCAATGAGGTTATACCTGCTTCTTCCCTTCCTCCACCCTTCATCCAACAGTGAGGAGTCATTGCAAACTGAGCAATTTAGCTAATCATCCAAGTACTTTCACAAGACGAATCGTGCATATTCTCTCTCCAAATCTAGTCTCCACCGAGTGATAGCAGTAAAATGTTGCATCTGATCTTGTCACACTTCAGTGGCAAACTGTGCAATGCACCCTCTGTCCTCAGTATGAAATGCAACCCCTCATAAAAGGCTGATGAAGACCTTTAGGACCTGGTCTGATTGCTCCAGCCTCAGCTCTCACCACTGTCCACCTCCCAGCCATCCCTCCAGTTGCTTGGAACTCCAGACCTTTCCTGGACCCTGGCCCAGCCCTGTTCTACCCCACGCCTCATGTAGTTCTTCAGGACTAATGTCAACATCCTTCAGATATCAGCTAACACAGCACCCTCTGAGAATCTGTGTCTGACTACAAGGCTTCAGTTCTCTGAATGTACCACTACATTCAATTGCCTGCTTTCCCCTCTGTCTCTGGCTGCACAATTTTTGAGACAAACATATAAATATGCTTACGCACATATCTGTGTGTGTGTGTGTGTGTGTGTGTGTGTGTGTCCTAGACATGCAAGACTTCCTATTTAAATTATGTTATAGGCATATTTATAGAACAAAATGCTTTTTATAAAAAGTCCCACAAATACTGCTTTTTGAAAGTTTAAAATCTCAGGCAACCCCTTCGGGTCCCCTCCCACTGTGGGAACTTTTCTGTTCACTCAATAAATCCTGCTTTCTCAAAGGAAAAAAGAAAAAGGTTAAAATCTCATATATGACTCAGTGTTTTAACAGCATTAAACTAGATATAATTTCTGCAAAAAAAAGATTGAAAAACTTCTGGAAATCTTGTAGATCATTAAAATCCACTCAAGGGTGCAAATTTCATTTCTGTCAATTTTATATCACTTACACAAGCATACATAAATGATAATTCTAAGGGTATACTAACATCAGATGGTTTGTAGTCATCCTGGGTCATAGATAAAAGCTGAAAAGCAACATAGGACAGCATGTTAGTAGGAAAGCCAATATCATTTTTAATGTTTACATACCTATACCCAGTCTCTTTAGCTTGTTGGATGCTAGTTTGTTAAAGTTGCCATGCAAAATATAAAAAGACAAGTAATTGAACAGAATTATTATAACAAACAGAATGTTGCTGTTTGTTATAACAATTTTCCAGCTTCTGATGTTAACTTTTATTTATAACGGCAAACAAGCAGTCATAAATCATGTGACTATAAAAGCTGTTTTTCGAACTTTTTTCTAACAGTACAAACTGTTTCATTGTATACTTTTAGAGCCCTGTGAGATGTCTGCAGAATTCCATTAAGTATTTACTTTCACTAAATTGAAGTTTCATAATAAACAATTTACTTGTAGTGCAGTTTGGGATTATTTTAAGATTTGCATACTGTCTACAACAAAATGATTATTATATACCTGTGCTTTCTAATTGTATTAATGCCAGGTGGTTTGAGCTTCCCTCAAATAATAATTAGCACAGAAAGATTCTGCAGTATAGTTGGGTCAGACTCATTTACATTTTTAAAAATCAATGACGATTCTAAAGAACTTGGATATATGTGGGTTCTATCAATATCTACCACACTAGACATTAAAATAGGCATTTAAAAGATTTATTTATTCATTCAAAATTGTAAAAAAAAGATGCTAACATATATAAATTATTTAAATAACTATATCTAAAAAACAAATAGTGAAAAGAGTGTCATTGTTTTATACTTTTGTATAGCTTTTAAATGTCAGGCTTAATACAAGACAACTGGATTTTCACATCTGCTTCTGCATTCACTCTGCTGTGAGATATTCTTTTGGATGACGTATGTAAAGAAAATCTGGCTTCACAGAGGTATGCAGCTGGAGAAGGAGGGAGTATTTTAAGTCTATCTAGATCACTGTGGATAGTCTTCATTGCTACTGCATCAAACTCAACCAGTGATGGGTTTTGAGGATTAGTTGCAGAATGGAATCTGAAACTGTGTAAATGACTTTTTACACTTTGTTACATAAGCCCACTGGCATATCATCTTGCACCTTGAATGATTCTTTTACCCGTGCGGTGTCATGTCAGGTAGGGATGACTCAAGTTGCTGGCTCAGCAAGTTACACAGCTCTGTCAAATACTGACATGCTTCATTATGCGATAAGAAGAAGCACATTTGTGAGACCACCCTGATCTCATCAAAAAGCCATTAAATATTGGAAAGTTTTCAAGCACTCAGTGGTGGATACAAGTTTTTCAAAATTCTAATTTTTATTCAAATGCTTGGATTTTATCATCGGCAACAAACGCTCTCAGTTGTCTGCCTCAAACCGAAGAAGCTCACTTCATTTATTTTCAAGTAATCACCCTCCAAGTACCCAAATCTGAATTGCCATATTTGTCCATGAGCATTCTTTCAGGTAAAAGCAGTTGCTGTGGAAACAGAGGGAGTTTAGCTCACAATGCCCTCATGGTCTGCACTTTTCATGACAACCCAAAGTTGTCCTACTTTGTAGGTGGCATGTTATATAGACTTTGCATTTTGTCATACAGAATATTAGAAAAGACGTGCATGCCAAGGTTGTGATTTAAGAGCATTAATAACTCTTTCTGGTTCATCAAGGACTTTTTAAAAGTGAAACGAACCATTTTGTTTTGTCTTCCCTGTAAGCCTGGCAGTGAAGGGCTCCATCTACAGTCACTGCTCTATGCCTTGGTACATGGCCTTGGTTTGCGCTCGACACAGGTGGTTTTACCCACCCTTCCCTTTGAACTATATCAAGGCAATGATTTTGTCTTTGTGTGGAAATAGTTTTGAGCTTGGGGACCCTGTGAGTCTCGGGATCCCCAAAGGTCCACGTCCTTACTTTAAAAGTGGCTGGGCAATCCTGGGCTGTTGATACTTATAGTTTAGTACAATGGGCAAGATAATCTGATACCTGGTGAAGTTAGAGAGAGGAAACAGCCCCTGAAAATTCCAAGACATCTTTGGGCACCATCTCTACTCTACAGGGCTGTCACCCCTAAGGCAGCTCACATTGTTTTACCCTTTACAGGGTAGTGTAGTCATGCAGAGAATAAGACTGTGTCTTAGAGAAACTCGCCTACCACCAAAGAAATCCACTGAATTCGCAAACATGCTGGGAAGCAAAATGCTGACCACCCAAAAAACATAAGAGTATTTGTCTTCACAACATTGCAAATAGGCCGTTTTAACAAGTCAGTATTAGCACTGACTGAGTTGAGTCCAAAATGATCAATATATGATCAAAAGGTTTTATGAAGTACCTACTATGTACAACATATATGAGTTATCTGATTTATTCAATTGCAACTCATTTTTCCTTGTCAACACACATGGACATCTCAAAGTAGTGAGAGATTCTCAGTACATTCAAACAGATTGCCTGGGTCTTCTCTAAATGGCTATGGAGCTGTTTTTGAAGCCAGCTACTCAAGAGAGTGAAGTTATTTTCTGCCATGTATTTCAACACTGAAATTTTCACCACCCCAGTGCTAACAGATTGCTTTGTTATTTTTGTTGGTTTCAAATACAATTTTTCTTATTTAAAAAATTAAAAACATTCTTTTTAGGATTAAAAGACTTCAGTAGAAAGTACTGAAATATCAAATAATGTTCTTGGCTCTCGCAGGGTCTGACAGGCCCCTGGTACTTCCTTCAGACACAGTGTACTCTCTCTCTGAATAGAATTCTCTAGTACTAACCCTTCTAAATCAAATCATTTCTAAAAACTATGAGCAACCTGCATTTACATATTATATTATAAGCCTCATAATAAACAGTAAAATGCAAAAATAGAAAAATTAGGGAAGGGAAATGTCTTTCTTCACGGCTTACTTTTCTCTCATCAGTTGGGTAAT
This sequence comes from Tarsius wallacei, assembly GCA_963574415.1. Classification (NCBI taxonomy): domain Eukaryota; kingdom Metazoa; phylum Chordata; class Mammalia; order Primates; family Tarsiidae; genus Tarsius; species Tarsius wallacei. The sequence goes on along the minus strand of CAUYQG010020569.1, from coordinate 13,641 downwards.
GGGTTGCATACCACAGGCTTCGCCTCCTCTCGGCCGTTATTTGGATGGGGCTACAAGCTAGGGCTCTGTCCTCTTCCTTAGTCCTCTCATCTTGTACCTGAAACACAGAATAAAAGGAGCAGTCCTGCTTGCTGAAGCAGTTTCCTAAGTGCCTGAGTGGCCAAGAGATCCATCTTTGCCTCAAGATGATACATTTTCAAAGTGAATATATACAATACGTGAGACATTTTTTAAATGACAAAAATGCTGCCGTGTGATTATAAGCACATTGATATTATATGTTTCCTGACTCCTACTAAGCCCACGTATTACAGAATATGCTCTAATGTTCAATATCCATAGTTTTCCACATGCATTGTCAACTGCACTAGAAAGCAATTATGCAAATGGTTCTTAGAGTAAGAGCCTTCACAGAAGAGCAGTTAATTGTGTGAACCAGCTGCTGGCAATCTTTAATTAAGATGGTATTTATTAAAGGCAGGATCATCTAGAGCTCATACACAGAATTAAGCAAGGGCATATCTAATACACAGAACTGTTGCCCTGCCTAATGAGAAATTTCCTTGACAACTGGTCTATAAGAGATGAAAAAGAGGGCCTATAAAGAACAAAATGAGCCAGGCTCGATGGCTCAGCCTGTAATCCCGCACTTTGGGAAGCTGAGGTGAGTAGATTGCCTGAGCCCGTGGGTTCGAGACCCGCCTGGGCAGGCAAGACCTCATCTCTACAATAAATCAAAAAATTGGCCGGGCGTGGTAGCTCGCGCCTGTAGTTCCAGCTACTTGGAAGGCTGAGGCGGAAGGATCGTCGGAGCCCAGCAGGTCGAGGCTGCGGTGGCCAGGAGCAGCCACTGCACTCCAATCGAGGTGACAGAGTGAGACTCCAACCCAAAAAAAAAGAAGAAAAAAAAAAGAAAAAAATGCACTTGTGTACTTGAGTGTGTTTTCCCCACACAGGTATCCCAGCAAAAAGGCATTTACATGTCACTGATACTGGAGTGGAGGGAGTGGACTTAGTCTCACTGGCCAGTTCCTGGGTTCCAGTGTGCCAGGGTAGTTTACCTAAGGGGATCATCCCAACTCTCTGGATAGGGATTTATGCTCGTCGGGGGAGGGGGGCCATATATTACATTGAACTCTTGTCATTGGCTTCTCTCCCTCTTTCAAACATATCCGATAGACTTCTACCTCAGGACTCCATTTGGTGGCTGGCAGTTTTCATTAAAAGTGCCAGATTATCTGGAACTAGAATATAACCAGGCTTCTCCGTGCCTCAGTGAGCCAGTCCTTCTGTCCTAGCCCATTTAAGATCTAGTCTACCTGAAATGCTGATGCTGGTATGCAACCCTATTCTGTACACACCCGCAGACATTGTGATTTCTGGCATTGCTACTGCTGTAGAGCCTAAAGCTTAGACTGTCTCCCCAGGTCTCTCATTGCCTTCCCGTGCTCACCAGACAGGCCATAACTACAGAGGAGGAATACCACACAGCTCTGAAGCCTTCAACAAGCTACTGTGTTATCCAAGAGATGATGTGACATATCACGGAGAAAGCTCAAGGTGCTGGGGATTCTTACTGACTTGAAAGCCTTAAAGTAATTTCCATTATGTGTAAGACATTGTTCGAAAATAGTTCCCATAATATACTTTGCTTTTATGTACATGTTTTTATTTGTGTATAGATACATACACATATTCATATGTATGTCAATTGAGGAAACAAACACAATAATCACTTTAAGGAATTTTACTGGTCAACTTACAATTATTTACAGTTAAACTTTAGAAAAGAATTGGAGGAAAACAACACAAAAGGATAGGGTTCCCTTACTATCCATTTTATTACTGTACTTCTATGGGAAGCCTGCTCACAAGGATGACCTGAGTCTCTAATCCTACAGGTGGCTGTCACCCCAGGCAAAGCCTGCATAGTGGGGAGGAGGACCCCTGTAGGAGGGGAGACAGGACAGATCCTCATTTCTGCAGGTGGCACTTTTACCAGGGATGGACAGACACACGATCTGGCCCAGTTTCATGGTCACTATCTGATTCAGATCTGTTTGCTTCTTTGGGACAGGTTTTTCTCTTGTGGAATGTACAGTACTTCTAAGCGCAGGCCTTGCCTGCTATGGTCATAGCTCTGCGTCGTCCCCTGGGTTCCTGAATGACATAGCCTTCTGTAAGTATTTATTGATTGGCTGAATAAATGTGGGGCTGTAGCCTGGGGGTGTGAAGACAGAAAAGAGGAAAGTAGGATACTGCTCCAGGGCCCCAGGCTAGAAGTAACTGAAGGAGGCGAGACTGGACCACAGAGACCTCACCTCATCTTCTTAGAACTGTTTCTGGCTTGTGGGCTCCCTTGGAGTGGGGTAGGGGTAGGTGAAAAGGCAAGGCTACCCTCACCCAGGCTGCTTGCCACGCTCAGGTGCCAATAATCTACCTTACAACTGCGCTCCTGACAGTAATTTAGGAGAAATAAAAGCAGACTGACGTCTCCAGTCAATTAAAGCAAAAAGGGGGAGGCCACACGGGTATCGTCCACCCTTCGAAACAGCTGTGTCCATGTTAATAATCCCACAGGGATTAACTCGTCCTCCATCATGTTGGAAGGGAGTTTCCTCATCTCCAAACCCTTGAAGGGGATACCCAGGAGGCAACAGGCAACACTGAGAGCTGCAGGCTAAGAGGACAAAAGGTGATTTGCAAAACACCAGTCACTGCGATAATAGGGGATGTGTGGTCTCTAACACTGTATCTCTGTTGTCTAACACAGGTCTAAAGGATTTGTACCATTTAGTAAATGAGTGATTGCAGAAACATTTACCTCTCTAACCTCTCTAACTTATTCTTCAGAGTTATTTAGTGGATTAAGTGAGATAACGTGTGTAAACAACCTAGCATATTGTAGTAAGCGCTCAGTGAAAATGAGCCATCCATTCTCCCTTACCACCTGCCAATCTTAGTGGCACACCATGACAGTAGTGATTTAGCAAAGGGCAGCTACTCTTCATTTTGATAGTAGTACTCTTTGTGGAATGAAAATACTATAACCAGAACACTAGAGCTACGTTGAAAGATGGGATTGATTAGTCAGCAGGTAGCAGGAATGAATCATTTCACCTGGGGACTCCAGATTACTTTGCAGACAAGACCATGAAAACCTTTTTGTCCTTACAAGGGGTTCTTGTAGCCAGATGCGGATCAGCGTGGCCAGCGTGTAGTACATCACCAACAGAAGGATGGGGTTGGCATGGTGATACCAGGACAGGTCTGGGTTCACTATGATCTTCCACGTACTGGAACAGTCCGTTTGGATTACTGATTTGATACCAAACAACCTGTTTGAAAGAAAGAGAAAGAAAGAAAGAAAGGAAAGAGAAAAGGAAAGAAAAAAAGATGCTTTAAAAATGTAACAAATATGCCCCCAACATAAAACAAAAAACAACTTGTTTATAATGCATTTGTGAGCTATTCCTAGGTTAACCCTCTTACAGCTATTTCAGTTACCGTCCTGTGTGTATAACTACATCTTTAAGTAATATATGTTCTGAAATCATATGTGCATATGTATAAGACAGATGCTAGCAGGAGCCAGATAATCTTTACATCAGTTCAAAAATCTAACTATGACTAAATCCTTGCACACCTATTAGAAATTTTTATTTTAATTGTCATTAAACCCTATTAAAATCCTGCATTGCTGAAATGCCAAGTATGTGGTAGCATTTTACCAAGTCTAACTAACCAAACAAGTATTTTGTTTTGGCTAAATTTAGCATGCAGCTAGTGTAGCTGTTTTGGGCAAATATTGAAATTGGAGATAGTTCTACGGTCCAATCATAAAAGGCATATATTATGCAGAGGAATTTTTGTGAGATATATTTCTGTCAAATTTCATTTATGGCCCATTTGATTTTTTTCAAAGCTCTGTGATTAATTATTTACGTGAAATATGACTTTGAGACTTGTTAACTTTTTAAACGGTTTATTTTTTATTCTGACTTCTGCTATAATTTGAATTTATCTATTATAATGAGGAAATGTGTAAAATGTGATTCCTTTAGAAATTCATTTTAACGTACAAATTTTCTAAGAAAACATTCAACTAAGCGTATTAAACTTTTACATGTTAAGTGTGTTTCATGCCTTTTTCCATACCTTTCTATTGTTTGGATCTTTTATATTTGAATTTCCTTTAATTTTTATCTTACATTCTTCATTCAATTATAAAATCTTCAAAGACTATATGTCCTTCACTTGTAAAACTTCTCAGTGCAATTACTGTTTTCTATCACAATGCAAATGCAATATTAGAGTATTGATGAATGTGGATCTTGAAGTAAGTTAAATAAAAATTAAAATAACTTTCTTCAATTTTAATAGGAAAAAAATAAGTTATGCTAGAACTTGTTCTTATTATATAGGCCTTTTTTTCTTAAGTCCAGGCAAATTTTTTGTAGTTAGCATAACTTTTTGAAAATGTTTTTCCACTCCTAGATTACAATGTAAATCTCTTGTACAAAGTACGTAGAACCGAAAGCTTTTAGACATAAAATCAAACAAGCTGGCTTGGATTAGTCTAAGTAGCAGGTAGCAGCAGTAGCTGGCTACCAAGTCCCCCTTTTTCTTGCCCACACTCAGCACATATGCTAAAAATAATCTTATTGATCCTAAGTTTAAAAATACCAGTTTTTCCCATCAGAAATTTAATTGTAATTTTTTGCAGCTTTTTGTAAACTGAACAATGAGCCTTCTAAAAGACTTCATATCACATTGACACTTCATACCTTACCACTGATTTCGTAACTGATTTTAAACTGATTTTGCATATTTCCACACAAACACTGAAGAATCCAATCTATGTTTTGTACTTATATTTTGGACCTAACAAAAATGAGTTGAAGCTATAGAATGGCAGATTGTTGTCACTATAAGAAAATTTTTTCTAATAGAGCTATGCAAACACTGTGAGCCCTAAGATTTCTCATTCTTTAAAAAACAGACTGTAAAAAGAATTCATATACAATACGCAAAATTCAATCTTGAAGTTCACATCCTTTCTGGCCCTGCAATTCTATGATACTATGCAATACCCAACGATTATCTAATTTACTTAACCTTTTATTTTCCAGGATTGCATCTCAATAGTGACAATACAAAGAAAATTGATAGCATAGCGCCTGCCCTGGACGAAGTACTTTGTTTACAATCATGTGATATGCTGGCATGGTGAGAGCAAGGTGTCATGGAGACCCTCCCTGTCTGTAGGTGTTGTGGATGAGCACTGCAAAAAAAAGTTGGGAAGAAAGCAGGAAAACGTGAGTAGATGAGAAAGAAGAGAAATCCCAAAGAACTGATGAGGCATTGTCAGGTTGTGGGTATGGACTGGGGAGAGAGTCAGAGATTGGGGACAGTGAGAGCAAAGACTATTTGCTATTATTGGTAATAGATGCATTGATGGAGGTTTGTTAACTTCATTTTATCTTGAGAATGCACACATAACTTCTGATGTCTTCTCATTGATCCCAGTCTAGCATTCAGATGGACTGAATAAAAATATTTATATTTTAAAAGTGTATCAGTCACTAAAAGCATTTAAAATGATTATGTTAAATCACTCTGTAGAAACATCTCTTTGCCTGAGAAGCAAATGATCACACAATTATAGAGCAGTTCATTCTCATGTATTGTTTATTTGGTTCAAGAGTCTCATGGAGGTTCCAGATCTCCTTGCTGGATTTTTGTCTTGATGATCTGTCCAGGGTAGTGAGTGGGGTATTAAAGTTCCCAGCTATCAGAAAGATAAAGTTTTTTCTTCCATGCAGCTGGAATATACCTTGCTTATCTCTGATCCCAGGCCCAGTTCCAGCAAAAGTGTATATGGGTGTACTTGGTAAGGGACTCACTGTCTCTGAGCATTCACTTCCTAAAGAAATCTAATGGAGTTGAGAGTAGAGGGAAGTATGTGAAAAAGAAAGGACATTTTGAAACATATCATGCTAAATACTTAAGGTCTCAAATGCTTTTTTTTTTTTTTTTTGAGTCGGAGTCTCACTGTTGCCCAGGCTGGAGGGCATTGTCACGCTCATGGCCATCACAGCCTTGACGTGCTGGGCTCAGACAATCCTTCTGCCTCAGCTTTCCAAGTAGCTGGAACCACAGGCACGTACCACCATACCTGGCACGTACCACCACACCTGGCTAATTTTCTGATTTATTATAGAGACGAGGTCTCACCAAGTTGCCTAGGTTGGTCTCGAACCCATGGGCTCAGGCAATCCTCTCACCTCAGCCTCCCAAAGTGTTAGGATTATAGGCGTGAGCCACTCACTGTGCCTGGGCTCAAACCCTTTTATTTCCCAAACGATGGCTGAAGATAATGATCAGTTATCACAAATAATTGATCTGTTTTCTATTGCAATGCAAGTGCAATATTAGAGCAGATCTTAAAGTGAGTTAAATAAGAATTAAAATAACTTTCTTTAGTTTTATCAGAAAACAATAAGTTATAAGCAACGATCAGTTCCTAGCAGAGACAAATCAGGCCTTGAGGGCCTACACTCCTGCTTTAGCACTTGGTCTGCCTGCCCTGCTATTTCTTTCTTGCTTTTTTTTTTTTTTAAAGATGTGGGGTACAATTCAGGGTTAGGTATACAAATGCTCATTATTCAGGTACCCTTGTTGATGAGGTGCAACCCCTCCCTTCCCCAGGTAGAGTCCCACTACTGCCAATCCCGTCTCCCCACGCTTCCCCCCACCAACCCCTTGCAGTTTCCTGTTACTGCCTGTTACTGCCAATCACTTTCTTGTAGTATCACAATACTTGTTCAAGGTCCACTTATGAGTGCGAACATGTGATACTCAGTTCTTTGTTTCTGTGATACATCACTCATTATTACAGACTCTAAGTCTATCCAGGTTGCTGTGAAGTTCATGATTTTGTTCTCTTTTATGGTTGTGTAATATTCCATCGTGTACATGTACCACATTTTTTTTATCCAGTCCTCTTTTGATGGGCAGCATGTTTGGTTCCATGTTCTTGCTATTGTGAACAATGCTGCAATAAACATACGTGTGCAGGTATCTTCTTTATAGAGTGATTTTTCTTCCAAGTATGTTCCCTGTAGGGGGATTGCGGAGTAGTATGGAAGGTTGATTTTTAGATCTTTTAGGAAACGCCACACTGTTTTCTACAGAGGCTGTACTAGTTTACACTCCCACCAACAGTGTAGAAGTGTTCCGTTTTTGTGACATCCTCTCTGGCATCTGTTGTTTTTTGAGTTATTGATGATAGCCATCCTGACTGGAGGTAGGTGGTATCTCAGTGTAGTTTTAATTTGCATTTCTTTGATGACTAGTGAGGCTGAGCATTTTTTCATGGCTGCTCGTATATCTTGTTTTGAGAACTGTCTATTCATAGCCAATACTCCTATCCAAGGAACAAGTCTCCACTTCTCTTTCTGGACAATTACAAGCCAAGGACAGTCTAGCTGCCTCTAGTTTCTCTCCCTTCCCTTTCACCCATCCCAGCACTGTGCCAGAGTTACCTTCAGAAACCTTAGGTTCAGCATGCCATCCTCTTCCAATTTCCTAATCCCCCGCTGCCTGGAGAATAACCCCAAGTCCCAGGAAAGCATCCCTGAGGTCTTTAGCAACCTGGTCTCTTCTTCTTTCTTCCAGACAGAAAACTTGAGCTATAGGGAACTATTTGGGATTCACCATAAAGCCTCACTCCCTTTGGTCTTGCTATTTCTTGTTTCACCAGGGTTTTCTTTAGTAATTGTAACTTTTCTGGGGTTACCAAATCAAGAATTGTGGGTGTATGTACTAGTGAGCTGTACCCACTCCTTGGCGATGAGGAACCAAGGAACAGGCCAGGCATAGCTTCACAAATTCTCTGATATCATTCAGGGTAACTATAGCTCCTAACCCCAATGCATTCCGTAATATGCACATATCATTTTATGCCTTCTAGATATGCCCAATGATTCCAGAATATTGCAGGGGCACCCAGGAGAACAGCTGTCCAGGATGCATAATTATATTTCTGCCATGACCTGTCATCTGAACTTTTATGTTAATTTATGACAATTAGTTTTTTATGTAAGCAGCAGTTCTTCATTCTTTTAGATCAGATATTTGTTATAATGTGGACCCATATCCTCAAACCAATTCCTAACATACTTTAGTCACGTTTCTTCCGACCTCTGTGTTACTGCTGGTTGTTAATATCTTTAACGCCATCAAGGTCCAGCTCCAAAGCTCCCATCTCTGAGAAACTTCTATGATTGCTCCTAATTGGAAGCTATATTCCCCTTGCCTCCATGACAGCTGGATTTGTAGTCATAATTTGAATTTCTACCGTTGATAGTTTATGCACGTGTTTCACCGCCCACTTTAATTCTAATTCCTTCAAAAAAGGGTGTGTGTGTGTGTGTGTGTGTGTGTGTGTGTGTGTTGTCCTCCTGTCTTTATGGCAGTACTTAGTGTATGGAAAGCTTTAAACGTAAGATTATTTAACTCAATTAAATACATTAAGAATAAGTTATAACGTTAAGTCATAGTGAGTGATCACGTTTATGGCAGGAGCAGAGATGAAGGATGAGCAAAGTACCTGCTTTTAAACAAGAAAGAAAGGAACCCATAGATATACAAGCACATTCTAAAATTTTTAGGGAAAAACTGCCGCTGCTTAGACCTCAATATCCATGGTTTTAGTGTTCTCAGTTTGGGAAATAAGAGTATAATAAAGGCAACAAAAAACATTTTATATAAAGTATGTCTTGGGTCATATATAGCAGATAATCACTTTTTTTCTTTACCAGATGCAAACAAGAATCTTAAACCTTACCTTATGAATGAATGAATCAATTAAAGTATATAGTTAAGAAATAACATGTTTTTTTTAAGCTGTGAATCCAAGTTTATAATTAAGAAATAATAAGAGATTCAAATATCCAAAAAGAACAAAATATGAAGCAGCCTAGATGCTTCCTTCAAGATCCTACAGCTGGACTCTCCTCAAGTTATTACGTATAAAAGTTCATTCCATGCTTTGTGACGAAAGAGGACTTCACAGCAACAGGAAGGCCGCTCATCACATCATGGACGTTTCTCCACTATAAGGCCCAGCACACAGTGGATTCTTTCAGCCCTGCGGGGCCTCCATGGGCTCATTACAGATGTCTCTCCAGCCCCCACGGAGCACTTACTCTGCATTTTTCTCTCCCTCTGAGGCACTCATAACATCTGCCAACATATGGCGATTATGAATTGGCAGGGCATTTGTTTCCACTAGCACATGTTGGCAGATTTATAAAACCTCCACCTGTTTTCAGGTTCTCTCCAGACCACATCTGCTTGATCTCTAGTAATACAGGAACCCAGCCATTTGCAAGAAATATGTAATACTAAAAATAACACTACACTTAAAAAAAAGTTTACTTGTGGCCATATATACACAGCATGAAATTGATCATTTTAACCATTTTAAGCGCGTAGTTCAGTGGTATTAACTACATTCACACTGGTGTATAACCAATCTCCAGAACTTTTGCATCTTGTAAAACTAAGACTGTATACCAATTAAACAACAATGCCCAATTCCGTTCTCCTCCAGTCCCTGGGGACCAGCATTCTACTCTGTCTTTATGCATTGACCACTAAGTACCTCATATAAGTGAAATCATCCAGCATTTGTCTTTTTGTGACTACCTTATTTCATTTATAATAGTTTTAAGGTTCATTCATGTTGTAGCATGTGCCAGAATTTCTTTTCATCTTAAGGCTGAACAATATTTCATTATTTATACACATTATATATACATTTACATATACATATGCCATATATGTATACCACATTTTGTTTATCCATCCATCCATCGGTGGGCTCATCTACCTTTTGACTATTGTGAATAATACTGCTATGACATGAGTGTAGAACTCTCTCTTCAAGACCTTGTTTTCAATCATCTTAGATATATAACTGGCGGTGAAATTGTTGGATCACATGGTGATTCTATTTTTAATAAAAGAACCTTCTCTGTTATTTGAGAAGTCACCATACTGTTTTGCCCAGTGGCTGCACCATTCTGCGTTTCCACCAGTACCTTACAAGGATTCCAATTTCTTCACACCCTTGCCAACACTTGGTATTTTATGCTTCTTGAGAGTAGCCATCTTAATAAGGTGAGGGGTGGCACTACACTTTTAATTTAGCCTTTTCTCCTCAAGAGCTCAGAGTTCCTTATGACCCAGGCTTTTTGCAGGGTCATAAGGATAATTATCCTTCAATTAAATGAGCGTTAACTAACTAGAATGAGCAAGTGTGCTGTTAGGTTGATAGACTTCTAAGGCAAGTCTTAAGTCGATTTAGGAAGCTAGAATATATTTTGTTTCCTACTAGCATAAAATGATTATTTTGGGACAAACTATCCTCTAGAGGAAACATCTTTTAATAATCTCATTTTTAACCACACACCTTTTAAATGAAATAAATGGGAAATTGAACAGAGGAAGAAATGGTAAAGGGAGGCAGTGCAGAAGAGGCAGATGTTTCTTAGGAAGTATGATAATTTGAATTCAAAATGCAGACACTAGACTCAAATACAGACATGAGACTAGAAGAAAGACGCTTGTTAAACCTCAGCTTAATTTAATTAAGAGAGAAGCTCCTGCCTTGTCAGACTCCCAGGGTGCTCAGCCATTCCTATTCTTTTGCCATTTTCCCTGGAAGGGTGTTTGGTGACAGACCCCAAGGGTCCCAGGTCTCTTTATGGGAAATTCCCATGCAGAGCATTCAGAAAATTTATAAAACAAAAGAAGCTAAGTGAATCAGTGGCCATTATCACTGGCCAATCAGACATACTCATTGGACTCAGCTGATTGTCCAGGAACAAGTGGCAGGTAGCTTGAAAGAGGGAGGAAGCCTTGTTTACATAAGTAAGTCCTGGCTCAAAGGAAAGTGTATAACATTTAGCATAAATTGTGTTTGAAGGTGTAAAGCTAGAAGTAACTGCAGCTGCTCATAGATAGTCTTTGGGGATTTAATTCTGTAAGCAAATATGGGGGCCCTGCAGAAGTTTGTAGAACTAATTGTGGGGGGAAATGACCAGGCACTAAAAACAATCAACTTTTCTTTTTCTTCCATTCCCTACACACCCCTTCTTCACCCTAATGGTCATGATTCTAATATCAATGAAACATGGGTTTTATTTTTAAAGATTAAAAAGAATGAAGAAGATTCAGGTGGCACATGTTCTACTTAATGTTTTTAAAAAACACGTCTATTGCATTAAATTGCCTTAGTAAACATGAAAACTCAGTACACTCACAGTAAACTTGAAAAAAATCAGAGGCCATAGAGCTAAATGGGGAGAAGACTTCCTACCTGACAAACAAGCAAGTCTCATGCTGGAAGCTTCTGGTTCTTCTCATCAGGAAGAACTTTCTTGTCTATTGTCTCCTATGACCCATTTGTTTTGACCTCTGCCATCCGAATCCAGTCCATCCCCAGTCCCACCTCATGTGCCTATGTTATTATTTCTATGTGACATCGATTATAGCATCTATCATTTTAAACCTCGATTTCCTCATTTGGAAAATGAGACTAGTAAATAACGTGTCTCGAAGAGATCTTGTGAGGATTAGAAATGACAGGCATGAAACTTTGAAATACTTCCTATGCCAGTTCAACTCAGAATTGCTGAATGGGGTTTGGAAATGTCCTGTGTAAAACTGCTTTGGGTTGCAAGCTTGAAGGTCACTAGGTTTCTTATGTGACAGATATTAATTTCTCCTTTGCATAAGAATACAAGTGTAGATCATTCAAGCTAGAATGATATATATTTTGTTTGAATAGCAATGTACCCAGATACTATTTGGGGGTACTGTTAAAGAGAAACAAATAACGATCAGACTCTTAATGGTACTTGAAAGTTACAATCAAAATATTTATATATTCTTTCTTCTCACACACAACACAATATCTTTCTCTCCAAGAAAAACAATTTCAAAAATTCTACCCAGTTTTTTAACTCACTAATTCAGTTCTTCAGTGATGCTTTGCCCTTTCGTACAGTTCATGACATAACACCTTACAGGTCCACAAAATTGCACCCAATATGCTTCAGTGGAGTAGTAACATAATAAGTACAATAAAAATTCTCATTTGGAGATGGGCGTCTGGAAACACCACAGGCACGAGCTGCAGTTATGATCAAATCCAGCTAGACATGAATTGGGAAGACTTCCTGTCTGGCAGACATATAAGTCTCACGCCAGAAGCTTCTGGTTCTTCTCACCAAGAGGAACTTTCTTGCCCATTGCCTTCCATGACCCATTTGTTTTGACCTCTGCCAATGTGAATCCTGTCCATTCCCTGACCCATCTCATGTGTTGTGTGTGGTTGACATTTTGGTGTAGCTAATATCTAGAATTCTCATTTAACCACAGAGTACAATGTCATATCATTAGTCTTCTCTTACATGTATATATCCTGTTTCTTGAAATAGGTTGAAAACTCCTGCAGAGCCCAAATTATGTGTTTCTTAGTAACTTCCATAGTACCTATAATAGTTTTCTACATATGATCCCTGCTCAGAATTATTACCATGGTGGCCCTGGGAGTATCTTTACTAATAGTTTTGAAATGTGTAATTGGAAGTATCAATCAAGAATTAAAAATCTTGGATTTCAGTTACACATTCAATGCAGAAAAATAATACTGAAGACAAAAGTGTCACAAACATATTCCAAAGAGTCAGATATGAAGGACTTGAAACTGCCTGTTTCTTTGATCAGATTGTAACGCTGCTCTATCGATATTTAACATGTCACTTAACAAAAAGTCCAAAGATGAGTAGCTTTAGGTTTGTTAATTCAGTGCACAGTCACTCAGGTATTTTCTCTTTTCCCTTCTGCTGTTCTCAGTGCATTTTTGGCATCCACCATCATGCTTTCTCTCTCATGGTCACAAGAAACTGCTGCAGCTTCTTATCTGAAGATATACTATCTTCACAAAACATCATGGAGAACTAGAGAAAAGGCAAATCTTGTTTCAAGAGCTTTTTATTTGTAGATCTAAGTTTCTACCTGGAATCATCTCTCTTTAGTCTAAAGAACATCCTTCATAATATTTTGTGTAGTGAAGGTTGCTGGTGCCATTCTCTGTTTCTGTTGTCTAAAAATACCTTTATGTGAACTTCATTTTTCTACCTACACTCTTAGATCCAGAATTATAGGTTCATGGTTGTTTTTTCTTTCAGCAGCAACTTTAGTTATGCTGTTCTATTTGTAAACTTAAAAATAGGAACTCAAACGTGCGGAAAAGATAAAAACAAACAACCCCATTATAAAATAGGCAAAAGATATGTACAGACACTTCTCAAAGGAAGACATCTGAGCAGCCAACAGACACATGAAGAAATGTTCAACCTCACTAATCATCAGGGAGATGCAAATCAAAACCACTCTGAGATACCACCAAACTCCAGTCAGAATGGCAATTATCAATAACTCCAAAAATAACAGTTGCTGGAGAGGGTGTGGCGAAAAGGGAACACTTCTACACTGTTGGTGGGAGTGTAAACTAGTGCAACCTCTGTGGAAAGCAGTGTGGCGATTCCTAAAAGCTCTAAATAT
>CAUYQG010020562.1:0-11749 GCA_963574415.1 Tarsius wallacei | reverse complement strand
TTCAATAATTAATAATCTTCCAAAAAAGAAATAAGCAGGCCCAGATGGTTCCACTGTAAATTTTACCAAGCATTAAAAGAAAAATAAGTTCCTGTTCTCCACAACTTATTTCAGAAGATAAAAGAAGAATGCTTGCTAATTTATTGACTGAGGCCAGCATTACCCTAATGCTAAAACTAGAGAATGACAAACCAATACCTCTCATGAACATATATACAAAAACCCTCAAGAAAATATAAGCAAATCAGATCCAAAAGGGTATAAAAAGAATTGCACAACATGACCAAGCAGGATTTATTATAAGTATACAATGTTGATTCTGTGTTTGAAAGACAATCAGTGTAACTCAACATATCAACAACTAAAAAAGAAAAAAATTCATATGATCATATTAATTGATGCAGAAAAGGTATTTGACAATATCCAACACCCATTCAAGATAAAAACTCTCAGAAAACTAAGAATATAGTTCAACTTCCTCAACTTGATACAGAATGTCTACAAAAAGCTTACAGCTAATATGATGATGAGGACTGGTTGCTTTCTCCCTAAGATTAGGAACAATGCAAGGACGTCTTCATTCACCAATCCTATTCGACAATGTACCAAAAGTCCTAACTAGTATGAGACAAAAAAATAAACAGTATACAGATTGGGATGAAATTAATAAAACTGATTTTGTTCACAGATGATCTGACTTTATTATAAGGCTACAATAATCAAAACAGCCAGATATTGATACAGAAACAGGCATATAGACCAATGGATCAGGATAAAGAATCCAGAAGCAAAACCTCAATTTCTCAACCAACTCATGTTCGACAAAGCCTCCACTAATAACCACTGAGGAAAGAAGAACTTATTCAGTAAATGGTGCTAAGAAAACTGGCTGATCAAAAGTAGAAGATTAAAACAAGACCACTACCTATCACTATACACAAAAATCAACTCTAAATGGATCAAAGACCTAAACATAAAACCTCAAATTATAAGAACCTTAGAAAATGCAGGAGATACCATTATGGAAATTGGAACTGGCAACCAATTCCAGATCAAAGCCCCAGGTTCCCATGCTGTAGAAATAAATTAGACAAGTACGACCTCATCAAACTGACAAGTTTCTGCAAAGCGGAGGGGGGAAAAATCAAGAGGGCATGTAGACAGCTCACAGAATGCAAAAAAATATTTGCCAACTGTACATCTGGCAAAGGTCTAACATCTAGGATCTACAAGGAACTCAAATGTACCAAAAAGAAAAAGACAAACAAGCCTATTAAAAAGTGGGCCAAAGATATGAATAGACACTTCTCAAAAGAAGACATACAAGAAGCCAACAGATACATGAAAAAATGCTCAACCTCACTCATCATCAAAGTAGTAAAAATTAAAACTACATTGAGATACCACCTAACTCCAGTCAGGATGGCCATCATCAATAACTTAAAAAATAAAAGATGCTGGAGAGTATGGGGTGGTGGGAGGGGAAGTGAAAACTACTACAATGTTGCTGGGAGTATAAACTTGTACAACCTCTGTGGAAAACAGTGTGGTGACTCCTAAAAGATCTAAAAATCAACCTTCCACGTGACCCAGCAATCCCCCTTCTGGGCACATACCAAGAGAAACTCAAATCACTCTATGAAAAAGATACCTGCACAAGCATGTTTATTGCAGCATTATTCACAACAGCAAAAACATGGAACCAACCGTGCTGCCCATTGAAAGAGGACTGGATTTTAAAAATGTGGTATATATGCACAATGGAATATTACACAGTCATAAAGAAGGACAAAATGATGAACTTCACAGCAACTTGGATGGACTTAGAGTCTATAATACCCAGTGATCTATCACAGAAGCAAAGAACTGAGTACCACATGTTCTCACTCATAAGCAGACCCCGAACAATTATCATAATACTATAAGAAAAAGATTGACAGTAGTGGGAAACTGCCAGGGGTGGGGGGGTGGGGGCACACTTCATCAATAAGGGTACCTGATCTCAAACCAGGTGAAGTGGAGACCAAAGTGAGGTCCAAACTTTACCTTTTACCATTTGTATACCTAACCCTGAATTGTACCCCACATCTTTAAAATAATTTTTTTTTTTAAAAGAAAATCTCAAGAAGCAACAAAAATCTTCTGGATTAATAAGATAATAAGATGTAATAGCTAAATTATAAGATACAAAGTAAATATTCAAAATTATGTTGCTTTCCTACAAGCCAGTAATGAACAATTGGAATTGAAATGTCTAAATATACATATAAATATATATTTATATTTATTATGATTACATATATAATTTATATATTACATATAAATAACTTAAAATGGACCCCCTCAAAATGCAATACTTAAGTACAAATCTAATAAAATATGTATGAGGTCTATGTACAGAAAGCTATACAACTCTGGAAAAATTTCCAGATATAGATAAATGAAGGGATATTCCATGTTTATGAATTGAAAGATCAAACTGATTTGAAATGCTATATTCATACAAAAACCTGAACTTAAATGTTCATAGTAGCTTTGTTTCTAATTACCAAATGATAGAAGCATCCTCCAATAGATTAATAAATAAACAAACTGTGGTTCATTAATGCAAAGGAATATTATTCAGTGATGATCTTATTCTATTTGACTTCTATAAGAAAATACCTTAAACTGAGTCATTTATAAATAATATAAATTTATTTATCACAGTTCTGGAGGCTGGGAAGTCTAAGAACAAGGTTTCAGCAGATTCAATGTCTGATAAAAGCTTGCTCTCTTTGCAATAGAAAGCATCTTGTTGCTGTCCTCATATGGAGAACTGGGCAGGGCAGCACCTTTCGACCTCTTATAAGAGCACTAATCCCTTTCAGGAGGGCAGAGCCCTCATAACTTAATTACCTCCTTAAGCCTTCACCTCTTAATACTATTGCATTTAGAGATAGGTTTCAACATATGAATTTTGGGAGGACACCAACATCCAGATAAAAGTAGTAATAAAAACAAATGAACTATCACTGAACTGGGTAGAGAAAAGGTGCTAACATAAGTAACTTTGGAAATGAGTGGAGTCTGTAAGACCCAAAGCAAAAGACACTACACCTTGTGCTTCAGGTAACAAAGTTGATTCCCACAGGGGTACTGGTCGGCAATGCTGATACTGTTATACATATATACTGAAATTCAACAATTAAGTAAATGTATGGTGGATAGTAGGAGTCATATTTTTCACTGTTATATAGAAATTTACAAGTAAGTATAAGGAGGAAGCTAAGATGATCTATGTGGGAAAGAATTAGAGTTGCATATCAGTATGATTGTGTTCAGCTTAATATAGGTACTGAAGGTTACATATAAATATATTTGTAGACATGCATTTATACCAAGGTTGGAATACAATATTACCTGCTCTGTCAGCTGAGGTTACATGTAACGCTAACCCATTGTAACACCAATCACCTGGAATTTGCTTTCTAATATCATACTCAAAAAATAATAATAATAAAGAAAGAAAAAAAGAAAGAAAAAGAAAAGAAACCAAGACTTATTGGAAAAATGGCAGACTTTAAGACTAAAATAAGTCACTCAAGGAAGGAGAGTGTAACTGCATAATAGCTGAGATATGTGTGTGTGTCTGTGTCTGTGTGTAAGTCTATATATATAGGATGTGCCAAAAAAAGGTAAACACTTTTTAAGCGATGTTATCTATGTATTACTTTTAGTTTGCCATTTTCAGAAGTTTCTGGACACTGATAGTAACCACTCAGAACACCTCGTGTAATTGCAAAAGTCAAATATGACTTGTATTCTTCTTTTGTTATCAGTATATATTGAATATTACAATTTCAATACAGTTTTTTCTTTCTTAAATTGTATATATATTTTTTATACCTCTGTACATGTAAAATATACACTATATGTATATGCATGTATATACAGTATATGTGTATATATAATAGGACTATATGCGAGGGAGAACCAAAAAAAAACCACACAATTATTTTTTGGAGGGCGGGCCCTTTGTAGTACAGGTTTCTCCCACTAGGTAAGTGTTCTAGGAATTCATGGGCATCAGCTAGTGTTAGCCTTCAATTTTTTTTTTTTTTTTTTGGAGATTCAATGCCTTTGCCCATTTCATGATGGGTGATTTACAAGCACACCTTCCCACACTGCTCTGAGTGTTCAGCAGTTTTTCAAAAAAATGACATGACCCCCATGCCCCACCTTCCCTATTCACCCAATCTCACCCCCAAGTGACTTTTTTTTTTTTTTTTTTGCTGTTGTTGTTCCCCTGGATGAAAAGTCCTCAAAGGGGAAACACTTTGCCAGTGTGGAAGAGGAGAAACAAAAAACAGCAGAGACACTAAAAGACATCAAAATGATAAGTTCAAAAACTGTTTTGAGCAGTGGAAAAAATGTCTCAATAGGTGTATTGCATCAAACAGAATACTTTGAAGGTGACTGAAGTTTAAACATGTACAAATAAATGAACAATTTTTAATAAATAAATTCTGGGTTTTTGGGTGAGGTCCCCCTCATACAGATGAATTTTACACATAATGTTGAGTTAAAGAGGTCAAATGCAAAGGAGAATATACTATATGATTTCATATATAAGAAATACAAAGCCGGGCTCGGTGGCTCAGCCTGTAATACCACGCCTTGGGAGGCTGAGGTGAGTGGATTGCCTGAGCCCGCGGGTTCGAGACCGCCTGGGCAACTTGGTGAGACCTCATCTCTACAATAAATCAAAAGAAAAATTAGTGGGTGTGGTAGTGCGCACCTGTAGTTCCAGCTATTTGGAAGGCTGAGGCGGAAGGATCGCCAGAGCCCAGCAGGTCGAGGCTGCGGTGGCCGGGAGCGGCCACTGCACTCCAGTCTGGGCGACAGAGTGAGATTCCAACTCAAAAAAAAAAAAAAATACAAAAACAGGCAAAAATGTGTCATTGGAATTCAGTATTCTGGTTACTCTTGAAGTCTCATGGGATGGATAGTGACTAGAAGTGGGTATGGGGAGCTTCTGGGTGTCTTGGTCTGGTTGCTGATTACATAGGTGTGCTCAGTTTGTAAAATCCCATCAATTTGCATACTTCTGTGCACTCTTCTGTATGCTCTTTAAAAAGGTGAAAAAACAAAGAGAGGTACTCTATGTTTTCATGTAAAGGACATTGCATTTATGGAAGATGTCAGTAAATAGCTTTAAGGCCTGAGCTACTTAAGTTCTAAGACTAAACTTCTACATTTACAATACATCACAGAGTTAATGTGAGTATTAAATAAAATCAAAACACATGAAGGCATCACAAAAATAAATCAATATTAACCATGACTACGTATGTAGTGACTTTCAGACTGCTGAATTGTCTGTAACATTGAGATGGGAAGATGAGTGGCATATTATTCATTTTCAATTACTTTCCACATTTTTATCCAAGGAATGAATATGTCAAGCTGAGTCATCCAGGGGGTCTTGTATTGATGAACTCATAGCACATGGCATGACTGTCAAGTGGACATAAGTAAAACAAGATAAAATAAAAATTGCTTCCTTATAGTGTCAAAGGATGCTATTTTAGGCAGTGCGTCATGGTGAGAGGATTATCATCACTTTCAAGATGACTGTGTTAAGATTGTACCTAGAAAACTTTATTATTATTTTTATTTTTATTTGGCAGTTCAAGAGCTTCCAGCAGTAGATCAAGTGGTAGGAGGCCTACGGTGAAGTACAAAGATAATCTATAACATTACATGCTTGTAATAATAATGATGGGTTGAAAATACATTTAGTTTTTGCTTTGTTGAGCCTATAAATATCAGAAAAGTGTAAACTCTAAGATAAAAAAGAATAATTCATTATAGTAATTGGAAAAATGCATCTATGAGTAGTAGAATATTGTCTTTTAAAAGAGCAGTTTAGGTTATGCACTAGAAATTAAAGTCTGAGAGTAACAACTATTCAACTATGAACCATTGTACTCATTTAAACAAAACAGTGTGAACTCCATTTCTCAAGACAGTGTGAACAAAAGCAGGATGAACAGCCAGAGGGTGAGTTACAGGTAGTAACAGTTTGTAGAGGAGTTGTTAGTTTGGGTTAGCATCCAACATTCTAAAACTGGTAATATTTAAAAATATTCTGAAAAGCGCCTACTCTCAGATAATCTCAATTTTTCTTTTTTTTGCCTCTAGTTAGTCTTGCTACCAAATGTTTGTCTCTGAGTAAATGAATAAGAAATATAAAAGATCTGTTTTATGGAAGATGTTAATGTGTCCCTGCAGTGCCATTAAAACTGATACTACTTTGAAGTTTTAAACCAAAAGGAGCAAGGTTTTAATTTTATTCCCATCTCATAAAATGACATCTTGTAGACAGTCAATAAATATTTTTTTGGATAAATGGTGAAACGATTGACAGAAAAAAATCCACCCTTAAATAAGGTTCTTTATTTAATTATAAAGTATATTACATATAAACATACTTTTATGCTATGCTATATTGAATTTTCAGCACCATTTTGAATCCCACCTTTTGTTAAGGTATTTAAATGCTATAAAATAAGTTCAATTTTTATAAATATGGAAATTAATTATGTTGTCTTTGTTGTCCCTTAACATTCTTTGAAGGTCTTTGGACAATAGGAACTTCAAATTCTATCAAACACTGCTTACCAAATATTTTGTAAATGTAATTGACAATAAAGAACAATAAACAAAATGATACTAGGTAAAATGGAAAGGTTGCCATTTTGTTGGAATACCACTTTTCTACATAAAGGAAACTTGTCTTTCCACATTCTTCTTTAATCTCCTTCTGTAAGTGAATGTTATACATACTATACAAAGTCTAATATAAGAATAAAGCAGATTTCATCAAAGACCAATTTACATCTTATGGGAGAATTGAAATCAGCATTTGTTTGCTCTTTTTCTGTCTTCTGGATTATGAATTTTCTATTATAAGTTCTTGGTATAAATATTATCCTTAAAACATATTTATTAAGAAACAACACATTGGTTTTGGTTTTGTTTTGTTTTGTTTTTGAGTTGGAGTCACTTTGTCGCCCAGACTGGAATGCAGTGGCCGCTCCCGGCCACTGCAGCCTCGACCTGCTGGGCTCCGGTGATCCTTCCGCCTCAGCCTTCCAAGTAGCTGGATCTACAGGCGCGCACTACCACGCCCGGCTAATTTTTTTTTTTTGATTTATTGTAGAGATGAGGTCTCGCTTGCCCAGGCGGGTCTCGAACCCGCGGGCTCAGGCAATCCACTCACCTCAGCCTCCCAAAGGCGCGGGATTACAGGCTGAGCCACCGAGCCGGCTAGCCATGCTATTCTTAAGTGGTATGGCCTCTGGGCATCAGGCCTGTGTTCTGGCCTGCAGTCCCTTTGTGCTCTTCTCTCCCACTCAGCCCTCAAGACTGCCTGGGGCTGCATTTTGTCCATCTTTGTCTCCTTTCATTTACACTGTAACTGAGGCATGTATCCCTTTATCCGTGTGGTCTCTATATCAAGGCACTCATATTACTGAGAGTATATCAAGGCACTCATATTACTGAGAGTGTTAGAGATCACCCACGACTCACCAATTGAAGGCCAGGGCTTGATTACCTAACATATTTGTGTGCTAAATGAAGAAAGTGGGAAGGCCCGGCCACTCGGTGAGACGTAATTTCTAGGATCCAAGAACAGAGACTAATAAAGTCCAAAGAATGTGTGCCCTCCCCCAATCTCACCCATACCCCTCACTCTCAGGACACTTGGGGCCCCCAGGCCATAGGCACACCTGCCTTACGTGCCCTGTTCAGGATGGATGGATGACTACCCCTCTGTCAGCTGCCTCCTTCTCTGAGTTTACAGTAGGTGGCAGCAGCCTCTTTGCCACAGACTACTCCCTTTCGTGTGATGAAATGTTGGTCACTCATCAACATCGTATGCTGTGCTGAGTATATGAAGCTTCAGCCACAAAGGAGACAGTTGTAGCCACTGCACCAGGGTCATGACTTTTCCCCCTCCAAGGGCAATGGTACATACCTTAGCATGAGTATAAATTTACTCCATTACTTAGAGTTCCTGGAACTCGAGGTTACAAGAAGGAACCACTGCAAGGTGAAATCCAGCTACCAGTAACCCTTGAGAGCCCAGGTCAAGCCTATGCCTCCCAGAGCCTGCTCCTCCCCCAGGCTGCTCCAGCTCATCTTATGTGTCACTCAAGGGAGCACTTCACTCATCACTTTATATAAACGACTACACCAAAGGTCCCCATCCATCCGTTCTCCCTGCAGTCGCCAGAGTGACCACTCCTCAAGGCAGTCTGTCATCTTTCTACTTAGAAGTTCCTAAATCTCTTAAGTTCAAGGTCAAGGCTCTGTCTAGGCTTTCACCACCTCCAGCCGGTATCTGGTCCCTTATCTAATCCCTTCGCAGCAAGTCCACCCGGGCCACATCAGTACCCACAAAGAGCCCTGTTGCCTCTAACCCCCATGGCCTTAGCGCCTGCCATGCTGTCGTTGTACGTGTGTAATTTTTTGTTCCATGGGCCACCCCGGGAGCCACGCAGGTTTTGCCCTTATGGGCTCCTCCAGTGCCTGCGCCTAGGTGAAGAGGCAGCTGCGGTGTAGAGATCGTGTCTTCTTGCAAAGCAGACCCCGAGGCAGGAGTGGCTTGGGACCCGAGGCAGGGGTGCCCAGGACGAGATCGAGGTGCCTCCCACTTAGTTGTCCAGGAGACTCTTACTAGTCGGAAAAGTGTCTGTGAATATTTCAGGAGGCCTCCCTCGGAGCCCGAGTGCGTGCCCCCCAGGAGGGGCCCGGAGACACCCGCGCGGCTCCCCCGCTGCGTTTTCCCGGCTCTAGGGGTCCCCAGCCCGGCAGGTGCTGGCCCATCGAGTCCCCTCCTATCTGCCCAGCCCCGGCACCCACCGGCCGGGCCGGGAGCCGTCGTGGGCCGAACCGCGCGGCCGCCGCCTCCGCCCGCTCCCGCCCCCGGCGCGTCTCCCCCGGCCGGCGCCGCGGCGGGCTCAGTCCTCCGCGGGGCGCGCCGCGGGCGGAGTCGGCTCGGCTCGGCTGCGCGCCATGGCCCGGGGCCTGCGCGGCCTCCCGCGGCGCGGCCTCTGGCTGCTCCTGGGTGAGTAGGACCGAGTTCCCGGCGGAGCCCCGGCGCCCCCGGCCCGTCCGGAGTCCGCGAGGGGAGGGAAGGGGAGGGCGGGCGCCGCGAGCGCACAGGCCCGCTGCCCTTGACCGCGAGCGGCTGCCTTTCCAGCGGGGTCCGCGGCGAGGAGGGTCCGTCCCCACGGCTCAGGCGTGGGTGGGGTGAGGGATGCGGATAGCGGCTGCACTGGGCTGCGCCTCCCGCCGGGAGAAGGGACGGCTCTGGGAACACTGGGGAATCCGGGCGGACTGAAAGGCACGCAGCAGTTCTGCCCGCACCGGAGAACTTGCTTTCGGGAGGAAAAAGAGCACGCGGGTCCCGCTGCCCCGCACCTCTGTTTATTCAGGCCCTGAGAGGCTGTCACTGCTCTCTCAGGCAGTCCTGTGTCGCCAAATCTGGAAGCGGGCACCTTGCACACTTAGCACAGTGTTGGGGAATCAGAACCACAGCCCATTTATCTGGAAATTCGTTAAAGCGAAAAATCTGACTTTGTCACATGCATTTGCTTATTTGCAAATGATGTCCTTTGCAGACGTGAGGCCAGCTGTCTTCCTTTCCAGGGACTTTTTTGTTTGTTTGCCTGCTTCACTTGGCACTCCTGGCGATAGAAATTTAGAGAGGGATGAGGACTCTCGGTGAGGTGGCGGAATACGCTCGCTTTCCGCTTTGAGAGCGAGCATGAACCGCACATGGGCACAGCAACCTGCTGCAGATTCAGCAAGAAGCCGTCCTCCTCACTTCCCTTGTCTGCACTGTTTTCCTTTTATGAACTCAAGATTCTTTATAAACTGCATTAGCGATTGGGTTTATTTCATGTATTTCGCCACCTGTTAATGCAAACGAAACGGGTTGCTTGAGAGAACCCAGTGCCCCTGGGGAGGCCCCGCAGTAACTACTGCCCTGTGGCCTTTCCGCAGAAGGGGGGATGTTGGTCAGAGGCACGTGCTGCACGGGTCGCCCTCGTGCTGGCACTGGGGACGCCCGGGCACTAGCGCTGTTTTTGCAGCTCCTGGTAATGTCGGCTTGTGGTGGAAGCTACCTAGGCCTTGTGGGGAAAGGAGTCGGGGCTTCAAGGGACCTGTGGCATTCCTGGTCCCTGTTTGTAAACCTCTCCAAGGAGCATCAGATGTGCATGAAATCCTCAGCGTCGGCTCCAGTTTCATATAATCGGAAAACGGATCTTGCCACTTCAGTGTTTTGGCTAAAGTTATGTGAAAAGCAAGACCTTATAATAATTTTATTACCTCCTGTTGTGTTAGGGTCCATTTGGCTTGGCATGGACTTTACTGTTTTCGTTTCCTGAGAGACAAACATTTCTTTGTTAGCAAGGCAGAGAGCTGGTTTGTATAATTTTTTTTTTTTTACTTAAATAACCAAGTAAATAAATGTTCTTTACTGGTGTCCAGAGGCTGCACCCTCTAAGAGGTTGCACCCTCTAAAGCTTGTGTAAATAAAACACTATGTCATGATCACTTATGAAGATCTTCCTTGTTTACCAAGAAAACGATTCATGTTCTGCTGAAAGTCCAAAGTCCTGTAATCTTAACATTATTCTGAGTGGTCTGGCTAATGTTATATTTTGGAAGAACAAACACAACTTTATGGGGTTATCAGTATGTTAATGTCATTGGAGCCCAGCTGTAATTAGTGAAATCACTGAGCACACGCTGTTTTCTTCCCAAGCTGTAGCACTAGCCAGATCTCCTTGGTGATGAAGATTTTGCTACCCAGAATGGCAATGTAGAATTTTTTTTTAAAGTACTCTAGTCTACAGGTTAAGAACTTATCTGTGACAATTTTACAATCAAGCTATTTGTTTTATGCAGTTATTAAAATCTCACTATGGCCCAGGTACAGTGGCTCCCACCTATAATCCCAACACTTTGGGGCCAAGGCGAGAGGATTGCTTGAGCCTGGGAGTTCAAGACCAGCCTGGGCAACACAGCAAGACCTTGTCTCTACAAAAAAAAAAATCAAAAAAGTCACATGTGGTGGTGCACGCCTATGGTCACAGCTACTTAGGAGGCTGAGGTGGAAGGATCACCTGAACCCAGAAGATCAAGGCTGCAGTGAGCCATGATCATGCCACTACACTCTAGCCCAGGCAACAAAGTGAGACCCTAACTCAAAACAAAATAAAACAAAACTCTCTGGGCATATATAGTTCTTTTCCATCTAAGTGTCCTGTATACTCTTCTGTTTACAGATGACTCTGATATAACCACATGCATTTTTAAAGTTTTGTATACAGCCATTGAAAGTTTTTCATCAAATCAGAAAAGAACAATGCATTGTGAGCTCTTATTTTTGAGAGCCCATCTTCACATGGGAAGTGTTGGCTGGTGCTGTCATAGTATAAACTCCTCAGTTGTCTGTCCTGGGAAAGGCATGCCTTCCTTGACTGAGATGCTGGGGCTTTAGGTTTTTGTTTTTTAGTTTGGTTCAGTTTTTTTTTTTTAATGACTGCAATATTTATTGACATATATGACTCATATAAATGCAAGTATGAATGGAAATGCCTGAGTCATTGCAGGAAAAGTAGTATAAGTAACTTCTTCAGATTGTCATACTGTTTTTAATCTGGACATAGTTCTAATTCTGGAGTCC